>PNEQ01058555.1:0-29667 GCA_003012365.1 Medauroidea extradentata | reverse complement strand
ACTTTGACGTCACCAAGATGTCTTCACCAGTCTCTCTCCACAGGCGTAGCACCTTCCTCTAGCACTTCCAATAGCGAACTCTCCTCAAATGTGCCGATTCTGTGCTTTTATACTAGCCCAGACAGTCGGTTATTCCCCGCATTACAGGGGTCTAAAAATAGATATTTCATCATGTTTCGGACCTGCTTGCAGTCACGTCCGCCGCCCTCGAAGGGTTAAGACGCAGTTGGGACAGGTATCTATGACGTAGGTTCGGCGGGATTCCCACTATGAGCCACCCGGGCTTTGAATCATCGGCCAGCCCTCAAGGTGTTACGAAACAGCCGCCGACCACTGGCCTCCAGGAACATGGCACGCAACAATATTCACCAAGCCGGTCTTTCTCGTCCAACCCAAAAAGTCATTTAAATAAAAAAAAAGCTCAAATATTAAATGTTTTAATAGAAAAAACGAAGCTCATTCAAGAGTATTTTCTACGGCAAACTACTGAACATCTACCACGACAATCTCACAAATGTATTTTAAACTCGCGTTTTATTTTCTGGCGAGATACCTCACACTACTTATACGTAAAGATCTCACGGAACCGTGCGGTACTAGCAACTGTACTGAACCCGGCGCCGTATTTTCGTCACCGTGTACGCAAAAGCCTCTTTTTCTTGTTTTCTAAATAGCAGCAGTGAAGACGACTTCACAGTCGCTCAACCACTGAGTCGCCGCTACGGATGTACAATTTCATACATTTTAATACTGATATTACAGTCACCTGTGTGCACGATATTTTTTGGTATATCGATATTATTGATAGCAATAAGCATTCTTCAGTACATCGATATCAATAACATCAATTTTGCAACAAAAATTCTTTCATATCGATTTTCTCGTATCATTATGATGCCTATCAGTATTTATATACCCAATCAATTTTTTTGGAAGCACAGACTGATCTGTAACACTGAAAAATATTTTTAACGTGTTTAAAATTAGTAACATTGATGGCGAACTTGAAACAAAATGTTGTTGAAACTTTAAATTTAATATCGATGGTACAAAATTACTAGAAAACTCACTCCCATTCCAGAATCACGTTTGATGAAGACAAGTACATCGAAGTTCCTATTATAATGCACGCACTGAATAAGACAACATTCAACACGCGGCCTTCTCGTATGTTCCTATTTATTCTTCAATCATCTCAGGTGTAAATTTTAACTTCGCATACTTTTCAGCGGTGAAACGTTCTAACATCGCTGCTAACCCCCCTCCCCTACATTTTACCATTACTGCCGTCATTTCTTCCTTTGCCAACTTTCTATACAACTACAGTCAATATCGTCAACTTCGATAACATAGTCAATTTCTGTTTATCATAAACTCTGATAGTGTTGTCAATTTCGGCAATACTGTCAGTTTCGATATCATGGCGTTTGTGTGGTTTCGACAAAATCGCAGTACCAATATATCGAACAGCCTTAGTTATCACATCCACGTGAGCTCGCACAATGCAAGCCGTTACGTCTCCAGTGACAAGTATTGACCTGCGAGACGTTGCGACATGCGAGAATTAACATAGACTTTTATTATATGTCGAGCAGTATATTTTGAAAAGCTGTTTGACACATCTTGGTAGATAAGCCGAGTACAGACATCGACATTGAGGGTCGAGATAAATTATTGTCGACGGCCGAGGTTGACATCGAGACTGTCGGTACCGAGTAAGGTTGGATACACATTCGACAGGACCAGGCTTCACATGATCTCCTGAAATAGCTCCAGGCGAATGCTGGGATGGTTCCTTTCAGAGAGAAGGGTATTTAATTAAAGTTATCAGTTCAGAATTGTATGTTTCTCGAAGCCAATTCATAAAATTAAAAAACCAGTAATCCTAAACAATAGTTTTAGCCAACTTTCTGAGAAAAATTTTTTCTCGATTGATGTATATCTGAAGACAAACCTTTGACGCCGAAATGTCGTGCATTCAATTGCGGCCCAAGAGATCACGCTTAACAAATGCATCATTGTGGGTAAATAATTGCCCATAAAGTTAGCAAATATAATCAAAGATTTCTGTTTTGTAGTTTTTCTATATTGACTTTCAAAAAGTGTAGATCTCAACTGAAGGATTCAGCGCTTATTTTATCTACCACGCCCTCATAACATGTCCTACTCCCAAATCCTGTTCTTGTGAGTTCATTGCAACAGTCTATAAACGACCTCAGTATCGTTGGTATCGTCGAGACCGACTTGTGATAAATGTCGAGGGGCAACATCAAATTCAAGACGTCTCACATACCCACTGACAAACCGCGTACTGCGATGCTCGTTAGCCAATCGTGTCACGTTCTACGACGAACACAAACACTCATTCGCGGAACTCCGGCATAACCCTCAGTGAACAATTGCTCTATAATCCACTGGCAATAAAACCTTTGTTCTGCTTGTCTCGATAGCACTGCTAACATGTTAGGCATGCTCATCCCATGAGCTTAGAATGCTTGCTCATTACAGTTCTGATATCACGGAATAAAATTATCCTGTTTTTAAAGCAAACGTGTCCATCAGTATTTTACACTTAAGGTGGTTCCCTCGATACGCGGTGTTTCTGTGTGCGTGCGTGTATGTATGCGTGGAAGAAATGAATATATGGAGCGCTGAGTAGGCCTACCACTGACCGCCCTACGCCACTGCTACGAGCGAGCCTGAGGCACCGTGTTTTTTTTTTTTTTTTTTTACATTCGGGATTGTAAGAGGTGGCTGTATTTTTTTTGTGGGGAGCATGGTTTTAAAACAAACGCATATTCATATTCAATTCTTGAAACAGCTTAAACAGCACCGTTTTGCACGTTAAAATAATAACTTTGCCCGGGGAGAGCCCTCTGACCCCCTCCACCGCTTTATTGAGAAAAAAAAAAAGGGGGGAGGGGGGTTCGGTGTTGGTATTCCTAAATAACGAAATTCTCTCACCACTAAACACCAATCCTGGCTAAGGCCCTGGATAGGCCATTGTCTTTGTTTCGGAGCCGTACCAGCATTCTCCTAGATACACTTTGGGAAACCACGGAAAGCCGAAATCAGGATGGCCGGGGATCGAACCCGGGTCCTCCCGAATGCGAGTCCAGCGTGTTATTGTCGCGCCACCTCGCTTGTTATTACGAACTAACCACTGGCAGATCTGCTCATCTGTGAAGTGAAGATGAGGCGAGCATAATCATTCCCATTACAACCCTCACAGTGTATGTTTGTACCTACATTCTCTACCACAACATGTTCACAGTAAAAATACAACTTTTTAACGCACCATTAAATATTTACACTCTTACCGATTTATCTTTATGCCTCTTTTTTAATGTAGCATATCTTTGTAACAAAATATGGCGTATACTTTTCAGTACCCTGAAATTTTCACCCGAAGTTACAAATATATACAAGTACATTATTTGTTAACAAATGTTGGGAAGGCCCTGAAAGTATTCTCCTTAACATGAATTAGTAAGTATCTCGCGTTCCTTTAATCCTCTGTTGAACATACCTAAAAAGTTAGCGAAATCTTCTAGTATATTTTCACAACTCGGGGCAGAATACTCGATTTCAAAAACACAAGCTGAAACGTTAATGTTAAAGCAAATATATCAGTACAAGAATGATGGTTTGGTAAGTTATTAAGTTTTTTCGTTGCAATACATGCTTGGAAGTAATGAAGATGATGATTACGACGATGATGATAACAATAATATCACCGGCCGTCACAGTATTGTCAATTTTATATCTCATGATTGCCTTCAACCAATTGTGATACTGTTTCTTCAGTGCAATTTCTTTTACCATGCCTCCCTAAGTGGAATTTTTTTATTGTAATATTAAAATCTGTGGTAGTTGTGTAAAAACTGAATATGTATGAATTTTGTAACAGGTCAAGACTTTTATTTGAACATTTCAAGTTGTAGACAGGTCAAGACTTTTATTTGGACATTTCAAGTTATTGTAACAGGTCAAGAGCTGAACTATACAGTATGCAAACAAATAAAATGGAATACATAACCAGAAACCAGACATTTTTCAGTAACTCTCGATCGCTGCTGTAGTGCTAGTAAAGTCCGAGTAAATCAGGAGACGACCCGTGTAGGTCCGTGAACAATGAACATTCCTGCGGCCGTGAAAGGCAAGGAGCTCGTCACGACTTCCTGCGTCGTGACATTGGCACGGTGGGCCCAGTACTGATGAGGCGATGAATGCTGGGCTTGGAGAACAGTACACATGATGCAAGACAATAGTCTAGGTCGCTTGTTCTATCGACACAACCAACATTTGTCAATAATATGAGAGAAAAGCGACAATTACAATAATCTGCATTCACCATACTCGAGGTGTCGACGAATGGGAAGGAAAACCACAGACGTGTCGACAAACTAAAAAACTCGTCCATCACGCGGTCCCACAACAGCCATTGATATAGGCTATCCACAATAAACTAAGCCCTCAGAAAAACTTGTAATTAATTAATAATATGTTCTATTGGACCAATAGATGTTAACTTTTGCAAGTATTGAAAAGTTTACATCGGGTTTTAGTTACGTGGAACTTTTCATATTAAAAACAGTACATGTGGCTGCAAAACGACTGAAAGAAAACTTTATGCAGTGCTCACTTTATCGTGAACGGCCTATACAAAATTTTACTGCGTTAGCGGCACTAAAAAAATCGACACAGGTGCGAGAGTCCAGATTATTAAGACTAATATATATCTCCTATGAGCACAGAGAACTAGATTGGCGTACATGATTATCGCTGTACTTTAATCCCCTCTTTAAAGTGGTAAAGTAATATTATTTGTGGCTAGGGCTTGGTAAAGGCCAAGGCGTGCTTCTAATTTTGTGTTACAAATATACATAGTTTGGAGTGTGAAATATGTTCGTGGATACGTAATGCGAGCAAGTTAATTGTTTTTTTTTTTTTTGCGTACAAAAGGAGCGAAATCATGTACATAAATTTCCCCAATGTTGTTTCAGACACATGAAACAAAGCCCTACCCGACCAAATGTAACGAATGTTTCTAAACGATTTAACATGTTAAAATGCAAATGCTGCGATTTTTGAACCGTTGCTGAACACGTGGGCATCCTTTATTCTTATAAAATTTAAAACATATTACTCTGACAACTTTCACAGTACAGTATCAAAGATAATGTGTGGTAAAGTGTGCACATCGTAGTAGTCAGGCACAGTGCTTCACAAACAAGGGTAAAAGGTCACGATAGATATGAATACAGAGTTCACGCTCCTTTAATATTCATCTCTCATGCACTGCAGTTGTCTGTTTTATACACCTGAGTACATTGTGTTTTTTGTTACTTTCTTCCTTTCAGAGTAAAGCCGAAAACCCTCCCCGCCATGTACTAAAAGCCGTGGCAAGCTTTTACCGGAGCACGTACGGGGGAGAAAAAAAACACGTAGGTTTTTTTTGCACAACTCAAACCATTCCACGGGGTTTTCCGACACTTCCATGGCATCACACCCGCTTTACAATCGCCAAAACTTTGCGGGCAACCAACCATCCCTATAACCAACCCCTCCGACATATCTGCAGCTGGCGCTACACATTGGTGCACTGAATCATGGGTACAAAGAGCTGATCTTGCACTAACGGTGCCGGAAAACGTATATGATGATTGTATGAGTTGAAGAGTTTCTATTTATTATTATTATTAATCACTTTTACTACACTCGGGAGTCGAAAAATTACTCTTATTTATATACGGCAACTTGAGTAATAACGACGAAGCTAAATCAATAGTGCCACTGTTAACAACAGAGTAAAGTTTGGTCGCATATTTCAAATTAAAAACACAATTATAAAACTAGGCAGTGTTTTCAGCGCGGGTCAAGGTTGGTTGTTACTTTAAACTGCATAAATGCAACAAATAAAAATAGAAACGCTATGTAAAAAGGAGAAGACTGCAGTGACTTTCCTCCCGTCATGGCAATGCAAGATTCTAAACAGAGAGAATCCTGCTTGATTAGTCTACAGTTAGCAGTCATTTCTTCATGCCGTTAACAAATTACTTGACATACCTACTAACAACGCTAAAACAAATTTTATGCCATGCAATTCGCAATCAATGTTGGTATGTATAAGCTGCAGAACAATTAAGTACACACACATATTATATATATGCATTATTCTCTGTTGGGAGCACGACCGAGATTACTAATAAAAAATAACACCTTAAAAGTAGTGGATGAATCCGTATTGATATGTAAATATTAACACACATTTCCGACAAATAAAAAGCTTAGGCCTAAACCTATATTTATCAAGGAAACCACATTTTATTTTAACAGGTATGCATGTACACACAATATAAACGCAAATCTACAAGTTCACAAATACGGTAATACCTAGCCCAGACGTAATATCAATAAACTACACCAGCCATTTTCATTTTAAAAATAAGTTTTCCCCCAGTCGTCATAGGTTATTCCTGCATGATAAAACTTCAATTTCGTCTCAGTTACCTTAACAACTGGGGAAAAAATATAGGCACGAAACCAGTATATTGTATAATCAAACAATGACTCCCTTTAAATATGATCGTACGTAATTTTTTGGTGTAATTTCTTATTTGCTCACAAGTGGTAACATAAACCACTTGGTAGGCCAATTTGCCCAATGACTTCTCTGGGAGGACGGAAACGTACAGTTAAAAGCGTACATTTACTCTTACAGTATGCGATTTTAACATGCATTAACTATTACTGACATACATGAAAAGTTCTATGGTTTCTTCAAATTCCTTGAAACTGATTTTAAAAAATATGAACTGTTTTAATACGCCTATTCCCACGTGGCTGAAGAAGTAGGCCTGGGCCTACAATTTACCTTGTGATAGTGATTTTCACTATATACTGTTTTTGAAATATAACAGTTCGCCAAAAAATACTGTGCACACTTGTTTTTTTTTCTAATCACTGGTCATAATGAAACGTTGTATCTCTTCAAAGAACTCTTGTTAGTCCTACACGTTGAATATGTAACAATGTTTTACACAGTTCGGTATAAATCGTGCTACAAACGTGCTAATGAATTGAGCCTTATGGAAAACAAGCGATTGATTGTGCACAACAGCTGGTTTTCTCAGCATACCATCTGTTCTGACGTCACTGACCAACTCGCCCATTTCATAATACATGGGTTTCCTTCAAGTAGCTCAGCTTAACAACAAACGCTAGCCGCGTTCAGTATTCTTACCTGTGTTTTAAATGTGTTGAAGCGAGTCAAGAGAAAAATTTTTTTTTAAAAATAAACTACCGTACTTACCATGCATCAAATTTCTGCGTTTCCGAAAAGAGCACGCCCTTCAAATCATGTCCCAATAAGTACAAATAATTGTTTAAACATAAAAATGAGTATATCACGTTTTTAAAACGGACCAAAAAGTATAAAATAATTTCTATGAAAATACTTGTAGGATTTGAAACGAAAAACGTGGACCGCATGTAATATATAAAAGTAAGGAATGTAAAGAGTAGTTGTGATTGAGAAAATTCACACATAAGACAATATCGTGTGATTAATTCTACAACTAGATAACAAGGTAGCTGGAGAGACCTACTTGTAACACTGATAACTGCGTTTGTCATACACATAGATATTTTTTACATAAAAATTCGTACTGCTGCGAAACTCCTCTACCTACTATTTTATAATTACATGTACGTCAATATGAACTACCATAAGGGTAGTGCAGACAGCTTCAAATAACCTAAACTTAGAAAAATTAACTTACCTTGTTGCACTAAGCTGACGATATACAAAGTGCAATATAATTGTTGTGCCGTAAGTGAACTATTCATGCATCAATTTATCTATTGCATGCGCCCCGCGTTCGTAGTCTTTTAACTCTTTCAAGTATATTCATAGGATAAATCTTTTTATACTTTTTTGTCTGCTTTAAAAACGTGGTATTTTCTGTTTAATAATGGTTTCCTTCTTTTAAGTATTCCGTGTGCGAAAATTTGCAATAGAATTTAAACAAGCAAAATTTGTAGGCTACCGAACAGACCAACAAACCGACAAACAGACGAAGCGAGTTAATATTGCAATGGGTTATGTTTAACTAAAATTTAAAAAATATTCTCACGCTTAGATTGCAGTACAGTGTTACATGGGTATTCGCTCTCTCTTTTCAACACAAGGTAACTGCCATACGCACTATCCTTGTTTCGGTGAGCGCTGTTACGAAAAATCCAAAAATTTCCTATTGTAACATTGATCTTAAAATGTTCTCATATTGTACATCATTGTAACGCACATTGGATGATATGTTGGTTTCATAACTTGCGCTATTCTAAGACGTTAAAAACATTCGAGAAAAAAAGTTTCTGCTCATACTGTTTTCAAGTATCATTAACTATATCACATCATAACTTAAGAATTATTGGCCAAATCATATTCAAATTTTTATGGTGCGTATGGACGAAAAAAAAAAACTAAAAATTAATTCTGAAGCGTAATCTGATACTAATTATAATATATCAATTTTAAAAATGTAATATTCTAGTACTCAAAATTAAGAAGTAGTTTATCTCCCGAACTTCGTGGCGTGGCTGCGATCTGGCAACAGCGCGCGCCATAAGACCTGTACTGCAAACAACGGTTGGACGCTCTATAGTTACATATTGTTTGTATAATTAGCTGGCAAAGTAAGAATTTTCAAGTTTTTGTGTACAGTATCCATAAAAGAAACAGAACACTTAGGCCTACATAATTGGCTATTTGAAGACACGTCTACGATTTACTTATCCACGAAGTCTTTCTATAAACGTAATAATTAATTTTAAATGTGGTAAAATATCAATGTATTTAATTGCATTAAATTTTGTTTATTGAATTTGTCAATTATGTATTTATATTTTGAGAATAACTATAATTAGCAGTCACCACAGTTTCAAGTTCGATTAACTCGTCGTTTTTTATAATAATGGTTACACAAAAACCGAAAATAAGTCATTGACTGATGATAAAAAAAAAAGTTATCAAAACTGATTCTGCTACATGAAATTTGTAACCCTATTGGTGTCGACATCTCAAATTCCACCGAGGACAGCCTCAATCGCCTTCAGTTTCGTTCATGCTACCATAGTCGTGCAGATCCGTTCAATCCAGGAACCGGACTGCCAATTAGAAGTCTTGATTTTCACGGAAGAGTTGAACGAAAAAAAGGTTGTACTCATAAAGACTTTTCCACATCGCCATATACGAACACAAACATGCCCACTAAATCATGGGCAGGCCTACACTAAAAATTCTGGATTTCCGCTCGTTACGATCTGTGGACGCGTAGAGAACGCGAAGAAATGTTTGGGCAGACACAGACGAAAATGACGGTCGGCCAGCTGTTGTGACGACCTTGGACAGAGAACTTCCTAGCAGGACGTCTTACCGTGGCTGAAGCAACCTCCTGGCAGGCATGACACACGCTCGCACACGCACTACGTGGCACGCAACATCTCCGCACGCACGACAATCGTTACCACTGACATCCGCGACCCTGCACTCGCGGGCGCTCCACTACTTGCTGGCGTGTCGGTCGCAGAAGAGAAGGAAGCCGCACAACCTGCTGTGACGTCACACCAGGGGAGAGAGCACGGCACGATGTGCCACCGCCGCGAGAGGGGAAATGTGGAGAGGGTAGGGGAAGGTGCGCTTGTTTACAAGGCCGTCACATGACGACGCCGCGCGCCACATCGAGACGTCTTTCCCATGACGCGTGAAACAGCAGGGAGCGCAAAATTTCCTCGTGTGTAAACAATTGTTCTGTTTAGCTACGCGTCGTTTGCGTTTGAGCACTTTTTTTCAGCTTCTGGGAAGGAGAGAAAATTGAAGGGAAGAGTGATGGCAGAAATAGGAAGGGAGGGGTACACATACTAGCTCGTAACAAAGGCCACAAGTGAATATAAAAATAATAATTCCACCTTTCAATGCTTTAAATATATTCCATTACGCATCTGACTAGAAACAGGCCTATATTTTTTATGGCCTGGCTTAATTTTCTAATTTATTTTCATAGTTTTTAAAAAATTTTACAAATATACACAACATATTTTCGTTCAAATCAATCTTCTGTTGCTCAATACACTCGCCTCATTTTAACACTTACTAATATCAGTACAGTAAGATATGTAAATCATATATTTGTTATAACGTCTCTCACAAATTTTACTCTTAAAAATCCTTTATACTTGATAGAGCCGCGGTGGCCGAATAGTAAGACCATAAGTCTCCCACCAAGGCGATTCATGGTTCGATTCCCGGTCCTCGAATTGTCGCATGTGAGAATCGAACCAGACGATGCCGTTGGTCGGCGGGTTTTCTCGGGGATCTCCCGTTTCCCCCGCTCCATACTCACCTCACGCCACACCCTGCACTAGCGCTGAAGACATCGACATTGAGCACTGACTAAAAGCTCTCTCTCACTTACTTTATCCTTGAAATATCGTCACTCTCTTCACCCCCCCCTCTTTTTTCTCTCTCTCACACCTCATTCTCTCACGTGCGCGCAATCGTACTCCTGTCTCCTATCGTCGGACTGCACCACGACGACCGCTGCGCTGCTGCCGCGGCCGCGTTGCTTCGTGTCCTCCGCCGCCGGCTACAAGAACTACAGCGGCCAGCCTTTCTCAGGCGGACACTGGCAACCAGACCGCTGTCCCCTCGAGCCTACGACATATATTTGCGCGATCCCATATTTAAACGTTTCTTTGCACTCCCAGTAGCTTTCATTGACGAGCATCGTCTCCAATAACTTCTTAGCTGGCCATGCAGAAGGTAACAGGTAACTGTACGAAAGGACACACTCTCACCCAAACCCGGGGAAGAAATGCCAGGGATGTGGTACGATAGGACGTAGCAAGCACTTCACCAGCCATCTTATAATAACAGTTCTCATAGTTACAGACGTGTAAAATGTTTGCATTTGGAGGAAAGCAAGGGAAATGGCCTTCATTAGGGCGCAGGTACCGTGAACAGCTTGTCGTTTTAAAACGTTGCGACGTAACTGGCACCGGAAGGCCCTGGCGGTGACTATTTCATAACCGGAAGCACTGGTGAAATGAAATGTATTGCATATGGCGTGACGTCCATCTAACGTTGTGCGGCGGATACGAATGAGACTAACATGTTTGCCTACGAAGCGTGATTTGTCGGAAAATACAAGACGATTGCGTACCCGCGAATACTTGCTCCGGCAAGGGACTCTCATTCTCACCCGGATGTCAGCAGAGTCACAACGCATCGAAATTTCCTGTAAATGCTTACAATGGACACACGCTGGTTTCATATAGTATTGGGAGTATAAATGGGTCGATACCAGTGCGTAGCAGAATACTGCAACGCAACTCTTGTTATAGAGAGAGGTGTTCGAGGTGTAGACAAGACGCCAGTTACGCGGTTTGCGTTCAGAGGCGATAAGGCCAAGTGGTGAGCGAGCAAAAGACGCCCTTAGAGCCTGGGTGCTTGTTGTAGTCCAATAGTACGTAAATCATGTATGTAATACTGAGATGCTGCACGCATCGAAAGCCCAAGGCGAAGGTATAAACTACAGACACAAGGATGTGCTTTTCGCTTTTACCGTAAGGAAGCTACGTATCAAAGTCCTAAAATTGTAATTTTTTGTTATTTTCACACTTTAACTGTGGCAAATTAGCGAATTTCGCCGGCCCCGAGAGTTGAATGGAGAGATTTGTTCCGAGTCAGTACCGCGATGTGGAAGGCGAACCAGTGTGTAAGCGCAGCGGCAAGCGACGGCGGTGGCCGACTATATTGTCGGGGATGACCAGTGACTGCCGCCGCCAGCGAATTAATATCACCCTGTTTCTGCTGTTTTTTCCGAAAATATTTAAGCTTAAACAAGAGCAGATATCCCAAATATGTTTGGCAGGTTTGTTTAACATGTTTTTTGCTGTTACAGCTACTTTTTCCAAGAATATAAATTACATGGTTTTCCACTAATAAGTCAATTAAAAATATTTCGTTGATTACAAAGCTAAAACCATAGTATTTACTGTCTTGAGAAAAAAAATTGGTCATAAAGTTACTTCGTATTTAGTTTAAGTTGAGAGAAAAAAGATTCCGGTACAGATTTTAAAGACATTGTACAAAATAAACTGCTTGACTGTAAGATTACACTCGGATGTACCTGTAGGTAAGACACATCACTACGTCGTATCTAGTCCAAGTTATTTTCCGTAATGCAAACGCTAATAATGCCAATGTAGTTGAGTTACGGGCAACACTTATGTATGCATATCCTCCGCAGCCTCTCAGTATTAATTATTACTGCAGTGAAATGGTTCGGTAGTAACAGCGATAGAGTTTTCCTCTACGGGAATCTTACAACGCACACCATTCTACTGAATTATAGCGGACATCTTTAAGAAGGGGAAGAATTCATAATTACGTTGGGTTAAGGTAATGTAACTGAGCTTTACGTCTCGCCGTCATTTATAGACGCGGCGACACACTAATTGTTACAATAAAAGGATCTGGGAAAGCAACCGGCCATGACCTTTCTTAAAGAACCGTCTCAACATTCGCCTGAAGCAATCTTGGAAAACCATGGAACATCAAAACTAAGACGACCGTAGCCGGGGATCGATTTACTCGGGTAGTCCCGAGAATCCAACGTCACCGTTACGTCACCTCGCTCGGCCATTACGCTGAGCGTGTGTGTGTTCGACACGATCATTTGCTTAACTTAAATACAAAGTTTACTCATTTCTCCTAAGCAGAGAGACCAAATGAAATTCGGACCGTTGCTTCTAATGTATAAACATGCTGCATTATAACAAGGATAAAAACTCGTCTTTGGCCGGAATTGTAGTTTTACCACTTCCTTTACACTATCGAAGCCACGATAAGCAATCTTGTATGCAGAACTGTGGAAAAGGGTGGCTTGTCCGTTGTCGAGGCACTTGCACGATTAATGCGTGGATACTTCCACGCACCGTTCTGCGCAGTCCTATTTACAGTGGTCACGTGGTAAATATGTGTAATTTTGTATTTATAGACGTTACTTGTGACTACATTTTCCACTTGGAAAAATTTTTAAACTCTCATAGTTTTCCCATAGTGACACGGCAAAGCAAAATTTGCACGTTACGGGAACATGCTAATAACAAAAACCTAGTGTCCTACTAGAATGAAATAATTTACACTGAAATGAGAGATTATGGGTAATATGTTAAAACATTTAAAAACACACAATCAGATTCCTTTGTACTATTTTTAAGAATCTGAAAATGATGACAATTTACTTCATTTATGGCAAATTTTTAATCAATACAAAATGAATGTTGCGTGTTTTTTAAAATTTTAGCATATTGCCCATCATATCTAACTTCAGTGTAAATTATTTCATTTGAGTAAGTTTTTGTTATTACTATGTTCCCGTAACTTGCGAATTCTTACTTTGGCATGCTGCTATGGAAAAACCGCGAGAGTTAAAAATCATTACAAGGAAAAATGTAGTCACTAGTACTGTCTATAAATCGAACACTATATCGCACAAACATAAAATTATAAATTTTTACCACGAGAACACCATTAACCTCTTTCCCAAGTCCCCTGTGACAGTTTAAGTTCAAGTTCATTTGAAAAACCAAAATATTATGTTTGCTCAATCACGTGATTTTGTTAGGTTAATAAGCACTGTACCTCTGTGAAGCAGCGGCGCCATAAATGTTGGTGCCTGCACAGATTATTTTTTTTTATCGTGTTAAGTGCCTAGACGCAAGTGTTCGTTCAACTTCGTCAGAGTTCTCTCGTAAGTGGACTCACATTCTAGACTAGTAGGAAGAAATCGTCTTCAGGATTATGTTGGACTTTGCAACTGAAATGTTCGTAGCCATGCAGCTGGCCGATTCGCATCCTGATCCCAATTAACTGAACTGGGAAAGGGTAGGGCTCAAGTTTTCGTTCACAGCGAGGTCATTAAAACGAAAGCAATGGCGCGGAGAATCTGGCACAAGACTAGAAGCAGTCATTAACTATTCATTCTAGCACTTACCAAAAATGGATCGGGGGGGGGGGGGGGAAGTAACATGGAAAGCCGAAATTAAAACGGCCGGACCAGAAATCCAACCCGCGCGCTCCTGAAGCGTGTCCGCCATCTCACTCGGCTACCTGGACAAAAAAAGCGAGGAAGGGCGTAGGGGAAGGTGAAATCGCAAACCGGTCTGCCATCTTAGTTCCAGTACAATCCCTAAGTAGTTTCATCTAATCATCATCTGGAGTGAGGGGTAAGTGGAAACCTTACATTTAATTATGAGATACTTCATATCTTCCTATACCATTCATCCGATTGTGATGAAACTTTGGTGAGTTGTGCGTGCGCACGCGAAGACTCCTGAAAAAAAGCCTATACATAAGGGATTATAGGGGGAGGAGGCAAAACAGGACACGTGGTCAGGATGGGGTACCCAAACAAATTATCGCTTGTGTGCGTGTGTGTAAATATCCGCCGAAACTCTGCTGCAAACCGCTTGGTGACCTGGTCAGGCGACGATCTCAAAACGTTCTGGACATCAGCCGTCCAAATGTGACGAGCTGACAGTATAGTGATACACCATTACCCGACCATTCTGTTGGCGATTTTCATGTGATCTGCTGTGAATCATCGCTCGGTTTCCAGCAGTGGCCAAGCTCTTATTAGAATCCGTCCATACACTTTGAGCACATGGCATTAATGCACCTGTCGGTCAAATCCAATGAAGGGGAGTTGCCGAGACTAAATATGGATTCACAACCATCACGTGACGTAGCATACGTACGTAGCTATGTGCGAAAGTAGAAGCACTGAGGTTGCATGCAAGCATTCACAACCTCGCGTAGCTCGCGTACGTATAGCTACGTAACAGAGATGATCAACATTCTACTTCAGGCGCTACTAAGATAAGTGGCATCTTAAAAGTAGCTGTAAGAACGTAAAACTAGATTTAATTTTAATAATATTTATCAAACACTTCCTATTTCGTCGTAAATTATTATTTTTTAAATCTCAAAACAGTTAATTATTTATAATTTAATGCCGATATTTTGCAATAACAAAACAACTTTTGAGCACTTCTAGATTCTTCGGTGTTCTGAATGCAATCCCGAAATCCTTACGTATGTGCGTACATACGTTAAGTGTGATTGTGAATCCGGCTGAAGGCCTACTACAGGAGGATTCATTCTTCGTCTCTTGCACGCTCCGGTCTGGAGTCTGCTAGTCTAAAGGTTCATTACGCAACTCTAGAGTTGTGTACAGTGTCATTGCTTAGCAGCACGTGTTCTGGTACACTCCAGACTTCGCCACTGGAGGATATTTTATGATTATAACACTGTTTAATTTTCACTGCTTCGTTAAGTTAGTAAAAACAAGGTTTCGTAGAAATAAAATATTCGACTTAATTTCTGGAATGGCATTTGTGGGATAGGCTATAATATCTGGCACGAGTCGGTGAACGCCAGCCGGAACACGGCAAATACACCGTTATCTCTCGGCGGTTGCAGAACACAGCGAGCAGCCTGTAAAACGGTCTTAGTCATCTGTGGCCTTGGAGACGGTCTTTCCTCCGGGCACAGAAGCCATTCATTCTGCGATTAATATTCACTAGCCCGCGCCATCACCCAGCCGTAGAATATGACTGTTCCATTACCCTGCGTTGACGCAGGGTCGGAGAAACTGGAAAGGCCTATGATGATGACCTCACAATGAAAGTACACCATCATAATTCAACGGGGAATTTCATTTGGAACAATAAATACTGATAAAACTGAATTTTATAATAGCAAGTGTCAGTTTTACAGATGTTACAAGTGACTAAGTTATCCTCCAAGATTAAGTATTCCCATTACAGCATGTCAAAAAGTAAAAAGATTCATGCTACAGATACCGACGACTAACGGGCTACACTATGGAACGATGAAAGTTATTAAATTGCAAAACAGAATTTTTGTATTGTAGTTTTAAAAAACTTTCCGAACCAAGTTTTTTCCCCTTCATTTTCTCTAGCAATTGTTTTTAACCTTTAGCATATGGCTCATAGAAACATCCTATTTCACTTTAGGTTATTTTATTTCAGTAATCGGTTTGTTTTTTATTGGTATACGAAGTTGTAACATGCCCAAACTTTGACTCTAGCATGCTGTAATGAAATACTATTGAAGCTACAGATTTTCATTACAGGATAACGCACTTGCGTCGTCTACGAAACTAACACTATGTTGTAAAAATATAAAATTATGAATTTCAGCCGTCTCGACACCACTAAGCAAATGTAGTCAGCACATCAGAGTACCCTATTTAGAATTAATTATTCGCGCCTGTATTTATGCCTTTTATTTTTTAAAGTAAGCGTTACGTCTCGTTGACGGCGAGGTCATAACAAACGGTTACACACAATTTCACACAATGACAGAATTAACATCGAACGTGTTAGCAAACTTTAAAACGTGAATCGTCTTACCGGCAACAATTTCAATAAAAGTGCAGTAGGCCAACGCGTGAAACTGCAATTCGTCGGCACGTAAAGATTACAAAATAAAATTATTTGCAAACGAGTGTACGCATTACGAATTACACGTTCTCTTGCAAGAGATTTTAGTTACTAAATTACCATATATCAGGGTTTCGAATAACCCGTTAGGTCTTCTACAACCCTGCTTCAGCTTGACACTACCTACCACATGGGACAGCGTGTGTATGAATGTGTGTATAGGCCTACATGAACAAATGCACATATTTATACACGTGTGTGTATCAGAAATATATACATTATATTATTTAACTTCAGAAAAATATTTACACTGCAGTAAAAAGTGCTCACTTTCCGTGACATTCTGTACATAAAGAAACCATACTTTTTCTGTAGTTATCGCACACAACTCCTCTCGCATAAAGCTCTCAGCTACACTAGCCAGTGAACAACAATAACCAGAGAAGAGAGGCGTGGACATAAATCTAGACCGTTGTTGGCTCTTTGCCTCTCTCGAGAGAGAGCGGGCCGGTGCTTTGTCTCCATCGTCTGGGCGGCGGGTGCTTGCTTGCCCGCCGCGTGTGTAGCCAGCCGGATGGCGCCCTGAAGCCTCGCTGAGGAGGAGGGGGTGTTATAACACAGCACGTCCCTGACTTAAGCATATACTAAGCACGTACACACAACACTCCGTTCAGAAAATGTTTACAGTTCTAAAGGCACTTTCACTCAAGAAACTTAAATGCATTTTACTTTATTCACTAGAACATCAGTAACGTAATTTTTTTTTTTTATATCTAAGAGTACATGTTTAAGGTTCCTAAGAACCTGCGCTTGAAACGTACTGCAACGAGTTACAAGTAATCATATTTGGAAGAAATATCTCAACGCGCATTACGTTTGTACGCCTATGAAAAGAAAACACATATCAAATAATGTTTCTATCGGTTTAAAAATAAGAATGACTTATTGGAAACACGATTTTCAAGACTCTCAAAATAGCTAAAAACAGATTTTTAAACTGACGTATCTAGGAAAATTCCACCTGGATTCGGAAAGCACAGTAATAGAAATGGAATTTAAACCATAAGTACCGCAAATAAAATAATACGGTCGCTGCTTAAAGTCGCATAGGAAAATGAATATTAGTAAAGCTCAGCGCATCAGTTGCCGGGGTTGTGCGTAAAGGCGATAATGCATTAACATTATATACGCCGACCGACGTCATTCTTAACGCTTCATCGGCTTTGTGCCTCACATACACCAGCGCAGTCTACCTAGATAAGAACCTTAATATTCTTCTTCTATCCGCCTCTTTTGTTAGATCTTAACTCAGCAATACCAGTGGGATCGAAGATGAAGTTTGTGATTGCGACATGGAGTGCAACTTTCTGTATAGTTGTAAAACACTTGAAGAACGTAAATGTCTCAAAGTAAGGTCATAGGATAAATATTAAGATCAGCCTGTTGTGAACCACAAGATTTATAAAGCGGAAGTTAATGCTGATGTTACGGGAGTTCATTGAACAAATACCTATGCAAGCCAACAAAGACTGGTAATTTTAATCTGGAAGAGTAGGACATTAGGAACAAAGCTGAGGGGGACGGGATGCAGACAATTAGCAAATGGACATTCAATACTAGGCCAGTGGGGCTTGTGGTCTCCGCTGGTAACGCCGCCGTAAATGTCGTGAAGGCTAGGGTGGAAATGTAAAGTATGTATCGGGAAACAATTCGCTAGTATAAGGAATTTAGAATTCTGTATTGTTTTATTATCAACGTTTTACTTCATCCGCTTTTTAAATTACAATTTTAAATAATGTAACTGCAAATCCTGGCCGATTTTATTTTGTATGCTTATATAATTTATACATTTGAAAGAATACTTTACAATACGTGGCAGTGGTAACAGGAATACCAAAATAATAGTTTTCACAATCATACAGCTCGGGAGAGCGGGCCGGCCTAGCGAAATGACATTGTATTATTTTAGTAAATATAAAAATTAAATACGTTCTCAAGGGACCTCAGATTACACGATAAAAGTCTGCACCAATGAAAGACAGACTTTATAGAATACACACACACGCACGATCAAAATGACGTATTAGGTTCGTTGTAGTACAAAATGTCGGCTGACGTAGCGTCGATAATATTCAACACACACAGTAGGTACTTCTAGAAATGTCAAAATGTACTAACAGGCCAATGTGAAGAAGCGTGTAACAATATAGTGAACCAGAACATACTTCAAAGCTTAGCTGTGTTCTGGAATCGATAACCCGATTTGTTGTTAGCAGAAGGGGAAGGGGGAACCCTTCACTTATGTGCCATTAACGATTACCATGATTTTAAAATTATACTAAGTGAGGTGACGCCAACGGGACATAATTGCCTTTCAGATAATTATTTGTTTATTCTTAAACGAAAGCAGATATAAAAAAAAAAGTTGCACAATTTTGTTATAAAATTGTTTTTACTATGTAGCATTTTTTTTTTTTAAGAAAAAAACATACAGCCTTGGTTAATTAGTTAATTACTGAGGATTTTGTCAATAGCAAAATTAACTGAAACCATAGTGTACTCTGTCTCGAAAAAATTTGATTACATAGTAAAAATATTTTTTAACAAATCTGCGCAACAGTATTTCGATATCTGCTTTCGTTTAGAATTTAAAAAATAATAATCTTAAAAGTAGTATAAATTATGGATCATGGCCTTCAGTCCGCTGACTTAACCATACTTTCAAATCATTACAACTCTGCAATAAGTTAGGTACAAAAACCAGATTTAGTTAATACGTATAGTCATTAACGCGCCCGCTTGCTGGTAGTGTTTGTGTGAGAGTCACGGCACCAAGGGCGATGATGACCGGCACATCTGGTGCGATATCACCTCTAGCACAAGACACTGAAACGGCGTGCAGTGGTATCGTAGATCACTCATCTTACTGACACTTCCGTCTTTCCATTGGTGAAAAGTTTTAAGCAAAGTCAATTGTATGTATTTATGCAGGGGCGTCATTTCAGATTTTTTTAGGGGGGGGGGGGGGGGCAAAATTTTGTTTTTCGGCGACAGTGACCTTGTTGCATTTTTTTATTAATTAAGCATGTATAAATTAGATACTTTAATAATAAAACATCAGTTTTACGTGTTTAAAATAGCATTATTTAAATTTAAAAATACCAAAAAATATTCATGCAATGAAAATTCTAAATCCAGGGGGGGGGCATTTACCCCCCCCCCCTGTGGCCCCAAATGACGCCCCTGATTTACAGTAGTTTCACACGAATCTGGAGAGTTGTTTCTCAGGTATAACAGGTTAAAAAAGGTGTTTTTTAAAGCCATTTTGAGGGGCTCCGAGAATATTTGTGTAATTGACGTGATGTTTTGAAACTACCTTTCCGCCATTGTTTGAAGGGTATTTTCTTTTTATACATTGACGTAATGGGCACACGTGGAATGATTTCGTAAAAAAAAAAGGTATTTACGAAAACACTATTAACGAATTTTTAAGCGCGTGGTAAGCGGTACCCGTAAGTTTCCCCACGGTGACTGCAACGTTGATCAATACTAGTATTTATGTAATTACATTCATTAAAACGTAGTAATAATGTAAAACAGAGCTGTCATCATGAGACGACCTGTTCACGTAATTCCGCAAAAGCCCTGCAAAGTAGGCTACATTTACAGTATAAAGTAAACAAAAACAAGTCTTATGGTTTGTGTAACTACTACATCCCAAGTTCACAACATTCGCTTTGCGTTTCGCTACGTCTAACGATTTTTACAAACAGTTATTAATCAGGCCACAGGGCGTGCCCGACACGAACGTTTTTATCGCGGGGTTATGTTTCACGTTTTACGACTCTCCAGACCAGCACAAATAGCAGCGTTGAAATACGCGTTGCTCGCTGAACCTTGCTATTTGTCTACTTCACACATACGACATACAATCTTTGTATAGGCTGTGCAATGTGACATGAGCACTTTTGAAGACAGTCATGTCAGAATAATTATAGCCGTGGCCTCATATATTAGGGTTTAAGAAATGCCATATCTATAAGGAAGGCCAAAATTTCCCGTTATCCCTTCATAAATTAATGTTAATGCACGTTGTTTTTGTTACATGCTTCAGATTGTATAAACTTAACGATGGCTGATACGTCCAATTTACATTACTGAAGACCGCGTTATTTTAAGTTGTTGGATGCGTGAGAGGAATCATACAAAAAGACAATAAGGATGTATTTTCTATTCTATTTTTATTAAAAACAACGTTTAATTTTACGAACATCGGTACCACACTTTATTTGCGTCCGTGTAACTCGACAAAAACGTAAATAAAATAGTTCATTTTAGTTCAATGATAACGAAGAGAGCCGTCATGTTGATGTCCCTGTGACATCAATGGACAGTTGGGAATATTAGTGCATGTTTGGTTCCGCAAACTCTACAGCAACTTAACGTTTATTTTGTGGAATTGTGTTTAAGCCAGTTGTTTATGTGGTAAGAACGGGTATGGCTGGAACTCCGAAGAGTAGTGAATGTGTAAAGTAGTTCCATAAAGCAGCACTACAATCACATTTACTCCGAATACAATATTTACTACAGCGCAGTGTGACAATACAAGACGGAGAGCGTAATTTCTACAAGACGAGACCTGAAACAGTCTGCTATTAGCAACAAAATTACAGTTTATGCATGCAATGGTTATTTCAATGTATTGTGTACAGTATAACACGGTTAGCATGAAATAAGTAAGTTCTTTTAAGTTAGAAATCTCCACATCTGCACAACTCGTATTTCTGCTGTTCGATTGCGCGGCCGCCCTGCTTGTGGAAACAACTTAACCAATAGGCTAAGTTCAAGGCAACCGTGATTGGTCGATAATTCGAGAGGTGGGCGGGGTCTTCCGAAATTAGTCAAGAGATGGCCGCACCGCAGGCTGCAACTTTCGCGGCCGCTCACAAGAAACGTAACAATTATTCGGAGGAAAAATTGATATTTAATAGAACGTTTTTCATATTATTTTCCCGACTCGCGTAACCTGAACGTTCGATCATAAGTATGTTAAGAACCAAGCTATTAACTCGGTATATTTACTGTTCATGTGCAAATCATTCGGTTGGCTTTTTAGACCAAAATATATTATTCTTTATATCAAACAATAAAATCAATTCATATTAAGATATCACCACTCCGGAATTTGAATTGAACTGACAAACTCAAACCTATCACTAAAACTTAGCAATGTGCGAGAGCTATCTTGCTGTCTTCACTCCTCTCAACTGAGTAGCTATGAAATATTCGTTATTAACTTACAAAAAAAACTGCAACTGTACATGCATTTACAACAAGAAAATTTCCCGAGTTATTTTTTAAGTAACCGGGTTCATTAAATTTGATTAGATTTTGTAAAGTTCCAAACAACTACAATGCCTGGAGAGCGGTAACAAAAGAAAACAGTTCAAGCACGTCACACAAGTGTTAACCAATAAGAACGTGTTTTCAGATTTTTTTTTTAATATGGCATTTTTTAAGCTCGATAATTTGAGATACGTGGAAGGACAAGTAAACCGTGGCAGACCTTCCAAAAAAAAAAAAAACTTGTCTGCTGAAGGAGTCTGTGCGAAGAATGCCGCAGAAGTTGCAAAACCGTCACAATATCACAGACGAACAGAAAGATGCTGTGCGACAAGCTTTCGCTCAAGTTACAAGAGTAACGTTCCGAAAAAATGTCGCACTCAACCTGCGGCGTATTATCCTTTGACATTAAAGTGGCGGTACACACAGCCTGATTCTTTGGAAAAGAAATATGAAAATCCACTACGTGTTCCTATCCATCACATTGTGTGACAGCGGTGAAGACTGGGCCGGCTGCTTGACTAGCGAGGTTAAATTTTCACCCGTCCGGCCCGAAGAATGGATGAGGTATAAGGGTGAGATGTGAGTGGAGCAGCGATGCAATGAGAGAGGCGGGGGAAACGGGAGTTCCCCGAGAAAAAAAAAGGCAACGTTCGCCACGTGTGAAAAACCTGAGACCGAACACCCCGGGGATCGAACCCAGATCGCCTAAGCGAGGGTCTTTTTCCTAACAAAAATATTTGGGATACGTTTTTAACAAAGAATAAGCTGTAAAGCAGTTCAAGCACCAGGTAGGCGACCGCCATAATAATGTTCTTAAGTGAACAATATATGTTGATTATCCCACATCCAAATCGTCATTTTCCCCTATCAAATACATAATCTTGTAGCAGTGACACTCATGGCTTCTGGAACTCCTTGTCTCCATATTATCTTTGGTCTTCATCTCTTCTTCCTCCTTCCAGATGGTACCCAATTCCATACTATTTTGGGCCATCCTTCATAATCCATTCTACTTAGATGACCGCACCACATTAATCTTCTCTGTTCTATCATGTGGATGATTTCATGCCCGATGAACATTTTATCTGTAATAGTTTATGTTCTAATCTTGATACTTTTCAACCTCTAAGGTTTGTACTTTCCAATCTTAACTGTTAATATTACACACCCCTAGTCACCAAACGCGATTTCCTCAATTATAGCATGATATCGATGGCCCAGTTCTAAAGGGAAACAAATAAAAAAATTGCAATTTTGAGTCTGGCTCACCAACACATATACAGAAGTGCCATTTACTCGGTTGAAAAGAAAACCAACACGTAAATTCACTTGTTTTAATAACATGACACTTTATTCTGATAGCCAGTAAAGATCTAGAAATTGCATTTATTTTATTTTAAAGTGTAATAATTTCAGCAAAGGCAAATTACAAACTTTTTAAACACCTCAAATGGTAGCCTCTGTATTTTTCCTTCAAATTAACACGAACGAAATATGTTAGACTTTTCGACGAAACGGAAAATCTTTCTAAATGCATTTTACTCAAAACTTGGAATTAAGTTGTTTCGCTTTTGAACTGGGCCATCGATATAATCTCTTCTTTGTATCACTTGTTACAACGTTACTCCACCAAATGCTGTTTAGTTGTTGTGCGACCTTTCTGACCTCGTTTAAGCGGTATTTTATGCCGTCTTAACTCGGCTATTTCCCAAAGAGAGATCCTAGGTACCTGAACTTCGTACAAGTTCTCATAGTATTTCCTTTAATAGATAGGTCTATTTCCTTCAGGGCCCATAGCCAAATACTCTGTACTTTCAAAATTTATACCCAGGTCCCATTTTCTGTACTCTTCACACAGTTTCCTAGTCATGTAGCTTATGTCGTCCATTACGCAAATATCGAATATTAATGTGAAGAGATAGGGGTTTTAAATCAACATACCCATTGACATTTTCTGGACCAATTTATGATGGCACGTGAAACGTAAATCTAATACGAAGTTGGAGGGAAACAACAACCCTGCAGTAGCTCTTCAGTGGTTTCAAATGGTTCAGAGATATCTTGGTCTAATTTTAATGAAGAACACTTACTTGACTAAGTTCTTAACAGTGCTTGCATAGTTTACATTTATTCCAGTCTGTTCACGAACTTCAGTCATTCTTACTTTCGGCACAGTATCATATGTCTTTCATAAATCCACAAACACTAAACGTGATTCCGAAAATCTTGCATGCCATTTTTCCTTCCGAGTCCATGAAATATAAAATATTCGACTTGTTGGGAATAATATTGAGCACTTACATATTTTGTTTTCCGATACTCCCTGACCAAAACAGTCCAAAAGTTGAGCCTAGGTTGCTGACTAAGCAAGTGATTAATTTCAATGATATTTGTAATTCCTATGTTCTTCATAAACACATTTTTAAAAATATATACCTAGCTCAATTCGAGGCCAAATTCTCGATACTGGTTATAAATTATATAGCGTAAAAAAACCTTCATAATTAGGGAAAAAATAAGAGTTCGTTGCTACTGTCCATTGTTTTGGGGCCTTCATTTTATTGCAAAATATGCTCAAAACATAAGGGGAAATATGCCACCTGAACAGGCTTAAGGCGACCACAAACAATACACACGTCAGAGATTATAAGGTCTAACTGCTTTCAACAACTGAATCGACCAGTCTTTTCTGTCGCTGCGGCAAACACAAATCAGCCCCGCCCTCTTTACAAACTCACACACACACCTCCCTCGGCGCAGAGGTACATTATCGTAATAGGACGGAAGTCGTACAAGCCAACAGAGAACGTCATCCCTGGGGATACGCTGTCTACCGGCGACCATAGAACGGAAAATTTTGACATGGAACTATATTCTAAATGTTTCAACGCACCAAACTAAACAACAACTGACCTCATATCTAACTTTTGTCTACTGCGTCGATATTCCAAGAACACTGAAGCAAACTTCACGAGTTCATCATTAACTATATAAACCTGAACTACTTTGAATTTCTTGAGATGCACTGTGATTGTCATCGTAATTTTTAGGTACCGGGTGCATGGTTTTCCTTATTGAACATTATATTTCGGCTAGTTTTTATTTTTTTTCATTGTGGCTAAGCGACTTTCGTGCAGCAATTGCGTACGACGACGACTTCACTCAAAATCATCCAATCTCACTGCAAGACTCATTCATGTACAAACTTCCTTAATGAACATATTTTTGGACTGATTTCACATTTTTACACACAAGTCAACTGAACGTAGTCGCACACTTAACACCAATCTTTACACAAAGACCATGCTCGTACCAATATGTAAGAATAATTCAATAACTAGTAATTTACCATGTTCTGGCTGGAAGGTTGCCAAGTGTGTTGCATCTAGCAGGGATCGTTACGTGCTAAAGACTTAATAATAAACTACCAAACATCTCGTTTAACCGAGTGATATGGCGCAGTGGTACACTACTGGACTCGTATTCGGAGGACCAGATTCAATCATCAAACCAGCTATCCTGATTTAGTTTATCATTGGTTTCCATAAATCACACCACCCCGGACGAATAATAGTTTAGGACGACAAGTCACTGCGGCTTCAAAACCGTTTACACATCATTTGAACCAAAGGTTCAGTCTTTTAATGCCCTCTATGCTGACGAGACGCCAAGACCCATCGTCTTTGTAGTGTACTAAATTGCGAACCTTGACCATTTGGAAAATAGTAGTCCTTTCAGTTTGAGAAATCGTAAGTGTGTTCCATTTTCTGAGGAACTAACAATTTACTCTAACATAATTTTTACAGTTATCCATCCATGTTTCTATGTTTTAGGTTTTTCTGATGTGTGTCACTGAATAGAAAAAAATCAACGAATTCAGCAAACAATTATTAATTCAGGTTTTGAATACATTTTCCGACAAAAAAAAACATTAAGTTAAAGTAATCACAGGTCCGAACACTTTGTTCAGTGGTTAAGAGGTCCTGACTGTTCGACCAAGGGTCCCGGGTTCGATTCCTGACCAGAGAGATCAGTGTTTACAGTTGTCGGTCTGGATTCAGGACTGAGCGTGGGCTGTCCCTTCATCCTCATAGTGCGGAAGGCAATGGCGAACCACCGCATAATTACCTAGCCTTGTTGGCCTCCTAGGGGGGGGGGGGGGGGGTGGCGTCATGGTTTCCATCACTCGGCGCCCACGATGGTTCTAAACCTGCCTTCAGGCAGAACCTCCATAATCATCATCAAGGTAATCATAGCTAGACACGCTGGCTACAACTTGTAAAATGAAACCGGTGCCACCTCTTTAAATTTTGACAAATCTTGACACAGCAAACGCGACCGAGGCCTCACTCATCGTACATAATTTTCCATCCACGAATCAAAACATTACTATATTAAAATTACCAACTGAATTATTATTACAGAGCTTTAAAACTATACAAATACATAATATTTAGTCGCAAATTTTAATACATTGTATGTGAATTACCTGGCGGCTGAAAGAGCGAGGATTATATGTTTGAAAATAATATTAGAACAATGCAGTCGTAATTCTTTGGAAGGTAGTGTATTTTAGCAGATAACTACTACAATGTCACCTTAATTGTAAAACCTCGTACTTCATTCGCATCCATTCAGAGATGTAGAGATACAAATACAGAATTTTGTATAACTTCATTATAAATGAAATTATTATATTTACTTTTAACAATATTTCTTTGCAAATGCCTTAAGAAGGTTTAAAAAAGAGCTCAGATGTTCATCTTCAAAAATGTAGCTACGACGTTGTATGTTTCTGAACAACCAAAAGAAGCGAAAAACCATTAACTACAACATGGCGTGCGATGCACCGACCTTCAAGCAGGCATGCTCTCTCACAGCTTTTCTCGTCACTAGTTAAGTGCAAGACGCTGAAATAACCTGTCATTCTTCATCTCGAGGACTCCAATTAAATAAAAGTGTCTACTGGAAAGGGCAGTCTAAACAAAGCTTGAAATAAAAGCTGTGGAGAGGTACACTAGAAAACTGCCACGGCGCAGACGAGCCCAAAACGTCGCTATTTCAGCAACGCCGAGGTTAGACAGCCTCACCGGCGTACCCGAACTCCCTTCCTCCTCAGTATAGCTATTGACGTTCCTGCAACTCCCCGACTCGAAATAGATACCCTGCCACGAATCGTTACAGCTGAAAAGGTTTTGTTCACTGGATATTCTGTTTAAAAAAAACCCACACTGTAAAATAACATGTAG
Source organism: Medauroidea extradentata (assembly GCA_003012365.1). Taxonomy (NCBI): domain Eukaryota; kingdom Metazoa; phylum Arthropoda; class Insecta; order Phasmatodea; family Phasmatidae; genus Medauroidea; species Medauroidea extradentata. Next base: position 2,536 of record PNEQ01058555.1, on the reverse strand, counting down.
TACTTTCACAAAAAAATTCTTCGGAAACTAGTTCCTATACTGTAAGTTTACAAACAATATTATAAAATTTACAGCAAATGCTTGGAAATATACAAATATGTCCATGTATCTACGAACATTTCAATACACTTACAAATAATTATTGTACATTTACAAATAAATTCTTGTACATTTTACAATTATTTGAAGCGACACAAGAAAAATTTTTGGCAGCCAGTGTTTTCTTTGTTAAGGTACAAAATAGTTTCTAAAATGGGACGCACCTTCTAAGGTTATTTTGTTTAACATCGAACAATCTGCTCACTAAAATGTATTCGGCTAGTCCCCACAGGTATTTGGAAAATTTAGACCACTTTTAATGACCTATAACATAACATTTGTAGCGCTAGGCTGATAAATGTTTATGTTTTCACATTAGTTTACAAGCTTTTTTATAGTGAAAGTACGAATTTTTTTACTGTGCATGCACGTTTTACTTACATCGCTTACGTACCTTAAGCTTGTATACACACATTTCCTAATAACTTAAGATAGTTGGAAGAGATGCAATTAAAACACTAAGCTGTCGTATTATGGTAAGCACGCTGAAGTTTTACAATGTAACTGCTAAAAGCACTGACATTTGAGTTAGACCTGTTGAAAATTCTAACTATAGTTGTCAGGTTGTTTAACCAACAGATCGCAGTTGTATTACACATGTATATGCATACATAATGTATGTATATGTATGCTTAGGTGCTATCTCGTAAAGCACATTATACACGTGTTACACACTTAAGGTTTAGTGTGTAACGTAAACAACATAATGCCTGCAATTCAGAAGTGCAATAAATCATCATTTGTTATGTATGTATGGTTATTATTGTTGAATTTAAGTATACGTACTGGACCTGATACACAAACTGCCATCACTGAACGATTTTACTAGTAAACAGATTTTTTAAGTAGTGCTATAATTTATGTCTCCGTATATTTATGTATACGTATATGTACATTATGTATACATATACATACAATTAACACAAACATCCAGACTATATTCCGGATAAAATAGATCGCAGGCTTTCGCGGCCGTTGTCTGCATTTTCTTAGCTTGTGGATGTCAGCCGCGTCTGAAGATTGCCTTGCGTCGTCGCAATCTTCAGACGCGGCTCACACCCACAAGCGAAGAAAATGTATATTCCGGATGCTAAAATTGCACGCATGATGGAGAATTAAATAACCATCTATCAGAAATAAGAAATTTCGGTCCAGGACATTCGAACATTACCAAACATCAAAACAAAACCCGTTGGGATGTTTGCTACACAGAAGACATACCATTACATAAAACCGCAGCACGCACTGAAAACAGTAAAGCAAAAACATCGCACTATAAGCTATACATGGGTTAGGATTTTGTTGTTACAATCTCGTAAAATCTGTGCCTCCGATATACTCACAATTGTAAAACAGAGTCTATGCTCTAATTTGCTAGAATTTTTAACTAAGGCACGTATGAGTGAGAAAATACAAAGTCACAGACATTGTCAAATGTTTACTTAAGACTTTTATACTGAAAAAATTCACGGCATGAAATTAAATACAACATCGTATACAACTCGAAGACGACATTTCTCATGTCATGGTCAGCCTGCGGCAACGCGGACACAAAGAAACGTGGTTGCTATGTTTCTACAGTATAAGCCAACCATAGTAGCGGTTGCAGGTGATAAACATGTCATCATCGATACTGTAACAGTCATCGAATTCGCCACAAGCTGTTGATAACGCCACAAATCCTCGTTATTACAACAGACAATTACACTAATGATCATAACATCCACAGTTATCGGTATTATCGCAATTAGCGGTCATTTAATAGCTACCATCGTAATCTTTATCAGAATCGCCATAATGTTTACCTTTACCAGATCATTGTAATTTATAGTTACTAAAACACGTCATTAATATCAATATCGCAGTTAACAAGTTTCTGTCTCACGAATTCAACGTCATTATAGCAGTAACGCTTTCGCTGTCATATCGTTATTGGTATTTTAATAATCATTATAATCAGTAATACAAATGTTATTTTAGGCACTACGTATGCAGGCGGATTGGAAACTCGGAACCCAAATTCACAAACGTTTTTTTTTTGGATCAGTCGTAATACAAAATTCGTACATACTGAAATCCGGAAGGGTGTGTTTTTCCATCATGTAATTGTGTTCAAAGTTGTAACGTACAATGTATACAGGTGTTGTATGACAATTTTGAATAGAAATACGTAAAAAATCCTTTTACGGGTATAAATATGTACGTTTTTGTCTCACGAATGGCAATAAGAAACTATGTATCGAGTTCGGACACATTCAGAAGGTACAATTATCATTAGGCCTACTGAAATTTAGTGCCGCCCATAAAGGATTGGTAAGGGAGTTGCTAACGATTGTAAAAGGGTCCCTTAATATTTATTCTGAAAAATTTATTTTCGTTTTTTTTTTTTTTTTTTTTTTTTTTTTTTTTTTTTTTTTTTTTTTTTTTTTTTTTTTTT
>PNEQ01058554.1:0-29669 GCA_003012365.1 Medauroidea extradentata | reverse complement strand
GTAGTTAGGGTAGGTTAAGAAAAAAAAAAAAAAAAGGAAACCTGATGCATCATACAGGAGCCAAAGAAACACGGGGCTGGTATCAACAGCCTTGGCCAGCCAATAAGCGATGGAGTTCGCCCATATCAAATGAGCCGTTACGTCATTTCACGCCTGTATTAATATTAAGTGTAGGTACAAACACGTGGAATACACCCGCATTTAATGTGTGGTGAATGCAACGGTTTATCCATAGATCACAGTGATTATTTTGACCAGGGATCAAGGTGGTGTAGTGGCCAGACCACTCCCCTCTCCGCTTTCTCACACGGAGAACCTAGTTCGATTCTCGGTTGGGTCGTTGCCTATTTTCGCATGTGGATGTTACCGTTCTTTCTGTTTTTATGATGGTACTGCCATTTACCCAGCCTTTACACTCCACTATTTATTCATACTCGCCTCACATCACCATCCCAGCACTAAAGACATTAGCTGTTAGGATTATTCAGGGTACAATAATTATTTCCTAAAATTTTTAGTACGTTGCAAATATCGTTGTGATATGAATTAACAAATAAAAATACGTCTGACTTTCATGAAAACTTACCTTAATATTAGTGTCAGAAAAAAAATTAAATTCGAAATGTTTTATTTAAAATGGAGTTGAAATGGACGTTAAATTAATTTGGCATTTGAAAAAAATCTTCGAAATATAATTTCTTAACTTCTGAATGATATGAAAACTTTACTATTTAAAACTTTATATGTCATTTGCCTAAATTCAATTTTAATATTTGACAAAATTGATAGTTAAAACTGTTATAAACCCTTTGTTGTATGTCGACCGCATATAACCACCTTGGTCTTCACTACAAGTCCTCGCATTATGTTATGGGAATTTGCCCTATCACGTTGTGTTCTGGGAACTTAGACACATAATGTATATTACCATAAATGTTCGTAGAGTAATATGTAAGTGACTTTCTTTAGCACTGTGAACTGGAAGTTCCTATCCCGAATAGTCGGAGATATTTTCCTTGTACTCCAACAGTGTGGCAAGCAAATATTGTTATAAATCAGCCTAAGGTGACTATGATTTCAAATACATGTTTGTTAGGTTGTTGCTATTATTGCTGCAGAAAGAAGGGTGAAATCGCGGTTAATTGGTGATATTTGAAATACATAATAAAATTTCCTATTCCCAGAATACGTAAACCAAAATGTATCTGTATTGTTTATCCATAGTTCCCTACAGTCTAGAGTTTTTTTTATTTATGTTTATGTTTTACACAAATTTGGTGTAAATACCTTATCTTACCCTTGTTATTGTTACTCAATGTAGTGATTAGAACCTATTTCGGCGTAGTAGTCCCTAATTGTATGATATTATAAAATAAGGTGTTAACATTGGCAATATATTACTCAACAATTCAATATAATCATAAGCTAAGATCTACATCATTGTTAAATAGTACCACGTAAATAAAATAAAAAAAATTACAATACTTCCTAAAACAAAGAAAATTCATTAAAAAAAATTAATATTTAACCGTAGTAATGTGATGATAAATTGTTTAAAAACAAATATATGCAATAATCAAATGTGATACACAAATAATAAGTAAGAGTGTCAGAATTTGATGCAAAAATACTTAAAATTTCAGCTTTGAGAAAAATATTTAACCATAAGTCTTATATATATATACCTCAATCGTCTCCTCGGAATAAGTTAAAAGTAAAACATGGATTGGAAGGAATGTTGTTGCATAGTACAGTCACAGTTGCAAGCATGGACATTTTTTCATTACAAGCAATCAATAACTGAAACTATAAGTTATCGCCGGGAGATAATTTTTTGGCTCCTTGCACTTTCCGTTTCCAACTGGAGCATTTTCACATCTAAGCCTTTCAACTAAATTTAACTTGCCCGTTTAACTATAATCTATGAATGTGTGTGTTTAAATTTCTCGCCAAAATCTTAACCACTTACAGGAGTACGCCACTAAGTACAAACATGTAGCTAAGTTACACAAGAGAAAATATAATTAAAACTACCTTTATTAGTTGAACGATGAACAATGCAAGGATTTCGTTGTTATTTACGTAATTTCTACAATCTACAGTTCAGACCTCTTTTTAGATTGTTTAGCTTCTTTCGTGTTCATCCATCGAAGGATCTAAACCTCCAATAACTGTATATGAAACACACACCTTTAAAAAACTTCCTTAATGTATTGGCATACACATTACAGAGAATTTACCATTACTTCAGGCTTTAATACAACCGTTGACTTTTATCACACAGTTAGTATACAGTTTACTGTTCTAAAACAATGAGTTGTGATGTGTTATCGTGGATGTAAGAAAACATGTTATCAAATTTACGTTCTTTAAGAGAGACTGGTGCATCAATTAAAGTTTTTAATGTAAAATTCGTATGAACGTAAAAGTCAATATAGAAACCATTAAAAACATCAAACACAAAACATTTTTACAAATATTCCATAAGTGTAATTTCTTGTTCCGGAATAAACGTTACAAAACTACTTCATAGTTTACCAGGAACGGATCACACTAGCAAAATGTTTGCATACAAAGTTAGTAAAACCCATTCCATACGCTTGCTCTTTCTTTTTTACTTTGAGTTTCAGATTATTTAGAACCCCAATAAACTTTTTTTAGCATAAACTTATGTACCAAGTGTTCTTAAGACGTTTGTAAATATGTAGGGTAACGTTAAAAAAATTTGTATTGTGTACGTGTAAAAAATAAAAAGAGAACATGGACACTTTATTCTAAATTTATATCCGACACATTGTGTTCCGAACTCAACTAACTCGGAAGTTAGGCTGGTATTTTGTAAGCACCGCCAATTCATTCTACATTGTTCTCAAGATGAAAACATACGTCCCCTGGCTGTCGGTTACTGCGAAAGACACGATGAGATCACAGACTAAGTAGTAATATAGACGTGAAATGGCGTGGCGGCTCGTTTGATACGGGCGAACTTGGCCGCTTATTGGCTGCCCGAGGTTTGCTGATATCAGCCCCGTGTATGTTTGGCTCCTGCATGTTACGGCAGGTTTCCTATTGGCTTGGCTGCCGGCTAGCAGGGTAGCCGCCTTACGCTGATTGGCGGTAGGTGTCTCCGCCATCTTCCTGGCCAGGGAAGCCATTTTGCTGGCGTGTGTGGCTGAGTTCGCTGTCCTACCTGCTGTTTCACTTCTGTATGCCTAAATATTCTGTGATGAGATATTGCTTGCCTGGATCGTTGTCCGAGATATCGCGCAGCGTAGTTAGATGTTTCTTGGAAAGAAACACATCCTTCATCTCTGCAGTCGGTAGCGATAATTCGCACGGCCTATTGCAAAGTTGTAGCTCGCCCGGCTCAACTTGAGCTGTTGATATACTCCTCCTACCCCCCCCCCTTCCCGGGCCACTTGGTCAGCACATCTTACTTCATCGACGGCGAATGAGATTTGCCACCACGACTTGACGGCGGGAGGTTTCAGGCCGCCGACAATGCAGTCTGTACAGTTTTTCTCACACCTACTCACGTTGAAATAATTTTTTTAAAAAATACAGGTGCTCAAGATAAGCAAACATTTAGGTACATTCAAGAATTTTTAAATACGAACTATTATCAGTTGGTACGCAAAACACGTCCGGCAATAATTAGTGCCATTTACAAACCGTATTTCAACCGCAATATGAGATGTGGTTATGCACATGTTCAGGGTGTATAACATACGAGCATAACATTAGAAGACAATAACAGTTGCAATGTTAGGACCTACATGTAAAACAAGCGCTATATTAACTTCTCTGAAGCAAACTAACGAACATACGGTAACCTATAACCTAAAAAACTTCGCTAAGTGGAACGTGTACATAGCAATACAATGTTGGAAGCTTTCCAGCTTTGAATCTGATAGAAATTTATTATAAGCCCACAACATTAACATTTTAGTACACTTTATCACTTCATTCACCAAAATTGCATCTGCTCAAAGCCAGTTTTGCGATATGATGTTATGTTGTCAGTTAGTAAGAAAAGCTGGTTCGGCAATAATTAGTGGTATTTATGTCATTTATTTTCACCATAATTTACGTTATTACGATGAATATCAACTTTAACACAATTAAGTAAAATATTCTTATCGACAAGTATGCAGCACGTTTTCATATAAAACGTACTTTTCAGCGAGTCGAGTCGTGAGTACTATTTTTCATTTCAAAGTTAGCAAACTGCATACATTTAAAAAAAGTGATCACATTAACTAACACGTTTCTGACATCAGTATTGTTATTCAATTTTAAGCATGTTTTAAAATAAAAGAAAAATACTTTAAAGTGGAACAAACAATAAAATGTAACCAAATATTTACTACATAGGATAACTGCTTAAATAAAATATAATTTTAGTTCTGTCACGTTGGTACTGATATTGTAGTCATACTTATTTGATTACTTTATCAGGTACACCTTGGCCTATATAAGCAGTGCTTGTTTAAGTATCACTTCGTGAAGTAGAGATTTATGAATGAACTGATGAAACAAGTAATGCTTGAAGAATATTCATAATTTAATGAAGTACTACTTATATGCCAAACAAGCATCTGACTATGAATTTCACCCTAATAATCGTTAACCCTTTGCCAGTGATCTTCTGAAGTGCCAACAGTTTCCAAACGAAATTGACGCAGGTCGCAACAATACGAGGCACCGTGATCTAACATATATAAGTTGATCTCACAGATTTTAGCATGTGTGAAATTTTAAACCGAAAGAAAATAGTGATAAAATAATTAAAAAGTTATCCCTTACTGTATTGAGGGTCTGCTGCATAAGTGATGGTTAAAGGAACGGAAATTTTGCGAATTCACTTGAGAAGACGATAGATTTCAAACTCACCGCAATTGGATGATTGTTAACGAAACTCTTCCTTGAGGAATAAGAACCAATGGCAGTCCTGCAAGAAAACAGTCGCTGACTCCCACGCTATCTTGTCGAATGAATTACTGGCCACTCGCTGAAGAAGCAGCTAATAAACTATCAGTTAAAGACAGGATGTACGTACGTCTGTAGAGTCCAGCTGGCTGGGGGTTGAACCCGAGAAATTTCCGAGTCTCTAATGATAGAGACAGCGGGTTCACTGACGTGTAGGCTAGCCTCCAAGAATATATGTGTACTCAAGCAGACAGCAGCTGTTCATTAGCTGCTCGCTGATACAGTGGTGTAGGGCACGTTAAGGTATATTCAGAGATGATGGTATATTGGTAGGGTCATGAACTTTTCGCGAAAAGAATGTTACCCCAGTCTGTTTCAGGGTCGTACGTACACAACTGTTGTTTCTGACTCTTAATCAGTTATTGGATGTTTTAACTGTCACGTGTCTTCGGGTTCTACTAGCGAATAATATACGTGTAGTATTCCAGTAACCTTATTGAGATTGGCGTAGTCAAATAGGGGATGTCACTTCACAAAGACACACTGCCAATAACCAGGAAACAGAGCTGCAGATGTGCACGTAATACACTGAAACAAACTGTGGCAGAATTCTTTTCGCGAAAAGTTCGTGGCCCTACATATCGTGAAACATTTTTGGCAAACCTACGCTGTAGTTTCTCGCCACGTCTAACACTCCGTAGCTGTCTGCAGACCAATAACAGGCATTACATTTTACAATAGTGGCATTCTTATTGGCTCAGTCAAATAGAGTAACAGCTCCTCGAACAGGTAAAAGCCAGCGAGCTTTTGATAAGCTGAACGTTTGTTGAAACCCAACAAACAGCCAAGTTTTCCCGCGATAAACCGTCATCTCTAGGTATATTTTTATTATTGGATCAGACACTCCCAGCGGATGTCAAATAAGTCAACGGCCAATTGCGAAAGTGACACGAACTTATAGTTGCTGGAATTCTAGCGTGTGCGTTAAAGAAAACGCGAATTTGTCAGGTCCCTATTTAATGACGATCTAAAAAAAAACTGTCTACACAAGAAGGAGAGGTGAAAGGGTTTTAGAGCCCTTTAACAACGAGGTATTTTAGAGCCGATGAGGGTGAACTGAGGTGAAGTGGCAACACAACATCCATGCCCGAGCCGGGATAGGAACTCAGGACCTCTCGCACTGTAGACCGGGGCTTAACCGACTACTCTATGGGGGCCGGCTACCTACGCAAGAAAGGACTCGGGGGGGTCACAATCAGGCTGCGGGTTGAAGTCCACTGCCATAACTACACCCACCTACTTGACTAAATTATTATCAACCTGTCGGCGCCCACTTGGAACAAATCGCCTCTTTTTCTTACACTAAGTGACCCCAAACTGAAAGCAGAGTTACACAACAAAACCACTGCTACAATGAGAATAGATTTAAGTCTTGCTTTTGAACTATGCTATAAATAGTAGTAGTATTATTGCTTTACAAACAAAATAAGGCAAACAAAGTGAACGACAATATAAGGAACTGTCGTCACTCTGAAAAACCTTATTTCATTGTAGTTGTAAATACTGGAATCAGACTAACAAAAACGTTTATACCAAACTCAACTTTGCTATTATTATTTTCAAATATTTATTGACGATTTGACTTTAAGTAATTTATTTGTCTGTACACGATATAAAAACCATAACAAAAAATTTAAGTACACATTATTTATCGATTAGGTAGGTAAGCCAACTCGTTTAAAATTGCTACAAACATTAAAACAAAAAAATATATATTTATATTAAAAATTAACTTTTAACCACTATAACAATGACTTTTTATTTTCGGGAACAACAAACTAAATTTCGAAAGAAAGCAGTCTTGTAACTGAAAAAATCCTAGCGATGTGTCCCACCACAGGCAGGATCGCCACGGATGAAAGAAGATCGTGTAGGAGGTAGGGTCGACAGCTCTACCCGAATGTGTGAAGAGATTTTGGTCAGGTTTTAATGTTGCGCTTATATGCAAATTTCTGTAAATAACTGTTCTTGGAACATTAATTTTTCCCAGGGAAAGAAAAAAACTATTGTCTCTAGAAGTCACTTTTGTTATAGTTCTATAGTTTACCATTAGAGAGAAAACAAATAGTGTAAATGGCTAAGAATGACAATTCTTGTACACTGTAATGAAGGCGAAAGAGAAAAATACATTCTGGCGTCTGTAGTTCAATTATTTGGCGTGTGACACATGCAATAACACCACACTGTTACAGATCTTATTTGCGTGCTACTGGATTGCATCGACCACGATCGGCCGCGCGATGTAAGGCCGAATTTTACTAGTTCACCACTTGCCTCGTAGCCTCTATGCGCATGACGATCAAATGGCCCGTGTCTTCCCTCTGAAGATCTCTCTTATACCACTTCGATCCATTTACGCTGTTTTTGCGAATAAGTTCTAAACGGGAGCAGATATCGTAAAACCTCCTCGCAGATTTGTTGAAAATTGTTTTTACTCTGTAGTCTAATAACATTAAAAGCGAATAATTATTAATTTTTTTGCTGAGATAAAACAGGCTACATAGCACAATTTATTTTCCAGAAATCAATGTTGTGGGTTTACGACATTTGCTCCGGTATACCATGTAAACATAATATTTGAATAAAATAACAGTGTAACTACGAACCCCGTAGCCTTAAAATGTAAGACTGTAGAGCTGGTAATAGGATGACATGATGTCAGTGTGGAATCGCGCATGAATGAATAAGCAGCGAAAGCCTGCCGGTCAACGGCCACGTTCTTCACAGGTTTATCCACACGCGGAAATCGTGACGACCGGAGTCGCGATCCCGCCTTTGATTCGAGCCCGAATCGTTATGGTAGGAGGCGAGAAGTCCGACCAATTCACTTCCGTAGCACCATAGTAGAAGTCTTGTAGTATGGGCACAAAAACACCATTGAAAGTTTATGAAGTCAAATCAAATTCCGACGATTGTTTAACAGACAACCGCGGCGGCTTAGAGTGGTCAGACCACTCGTCTCCCGTTAAAGTGATCCGGGTTAGATTTTTTTCGTGTCGGGTTTGGTCCTAGATTTTCTGCATGGGGGAAACAAGACGGGCGGTACTATTGGCCGACGAGGTTTCCCAGGATATTCCTGTTTCCCCCACCTTTTAAATCTGGCGCTGATCCGTCATGCCATCCTTCATTTATCTCTAGTCCTATAGGTTGGGGGTTGGCGATGGGACCCCGTCTCGTAGTCAGACTCATCGTCAAAACATTGCAAGGAGAATTCTTGTAGAGACGTGCGGTCCCCTGGGTCTAATTGCGATACATATTTTACGTAATATAACAGCTTATGGTGAGTGAGTGAGAGATTTTGGTCAGTGCTCAACATCGAGGTCTTTAGCGCGAGTGACATGAGGTGAGTACGGAGCAGGCGAGGGAAACGGGAAATCCCCGAGAAGACCCTCCGAGCAGTGGCATCGTCCGGCACAATTCCCTCATACGAAAATCCGGAGACTGACCCCGCCGGGAATCGAACCCAGTTCGCCTAGGTGGGAGGCCGACCATTCTGCCACCTCGGCCTCAACAGCTTATGGTCTTAAGCAGGTCAAGAAAACATGTGTTAGGAACGAAGTGGCATAACCGCAAATAACTGGTTCCAATTAAAATCTCCCCGATATAGATACACGAGGAGGAACAGAAGGATTCCAAGTTAAGATTCAATAAGTCCGTCCCTTCAAAAAATGTCAAGGTCGCGCACACACGCGCACATGCAACCAGACACGGCGACCGTCAAAGCGACGAAGGAGAGGGTCCCGGCGGGTCAGGAGACATCACCGCGGCTTCTTGCGAAAACTACGCCCCTCGTCGTGCCGGGGGTTAATGGTTCGGCCAACAACTCCGTGACGCAAGGACTTGCCGCGAAACAGCAGGCGACGCTGCTGGGATAAATCATACTTGACTGCAGCTTGCACGTCCGCGCCTGGGGGCGTTGCCGAGTAGTCAGCTGCGAGGACCGGCCCAGTTGCCTCGCTGTCCATACCAGGGAGCATATACACTAGAACCCTGTCAAAAGAGGAGTTCACGCAAAAATTTTAATATTTTAATAATTGTTATATTACTACAATACATTGTTTGTTTTGTAGACATGCTTTATTTCACAGTAACTAAAATTTTTTAGCTTTCATAGTTTCATTATAATGGCAAGTAAAAAGCTAAAATTGGCATAAAACTGTTTTATACAAGAAACGAACACCAATCAACTTACAGAAACGAAATAATTCCCACCGAAGAGCAGTACCGCGGGCTACAATTGGACATGTGTAAAACGCTGCATTGAAATGTTTTGTACTTAAAAAGAAATACACAAAGTTGACATTTTTAAATTTCAAATTCGCCGATATTTTTAAAAAATGCTAACTATATTCAATGCGATTTTATATTAATTCTAGACATAGCCCGCGACACTGTTCTCCGGTAAGAATTTTTTCATTTCTGTATGATGGTTGGTTTTCGTTTCTTGTATAAAACCATTTCATGCAAATTTCGGCTTTGACATGCCATTACGCAAAAACTATGAAACCTGGAAAATTATTATTACTATAAAAATAGTTACAATCTATGTCTATAAAACAAACAAAGGCTCGTACAAATATAAAAATTATTAAAACTATTTAAATTTGTAGTTGCTTCGTGCTCGGTAACTTCATCTTGAAAGATTGCAGACGTCCCTCATTTTGCTGTTTCACATGTTTAATTATAACACTTGTGGTGATTGTCAACGTATATTTATGTAGTATATTCAGTAATTAGCTATGTATGCTATTAAAACGTCAGGGAAAAAAGGCAGACAAATAGAACATGTGATTCCTAAACATGACATTTGTATACAAAAACACAATCCCGCATCATTTAATATTTTTAACTGTCAAAATTTTGATAAACAGGCCGCAAAAATTCTCTACACAATCAGTACTTCCATACATTTCTTTTGGTGGCTGAAAAATACTCTTATTTCGCCCGGTTCGCACAAAAACGAAAATCGTAAATACAAATACAAGCAAACAAATAGCCACGTAGCTTTGTTGATGCCGTCTTTGCCCTCCATTTTGTCGTATGCAGTGCTGCACTCTGGAGGAGGCGACGTCGCAAATACCTGCTAAATATCTTGCTAAATGTGACACCCTCGGTATATTGTTTGCGCGTTACATTATTTATAATACAGACAGTATTCGTTTCGTGCTTATTTCGTCGAGGTTTTGGTTTTGAACATAGTGCATTCACTTTTACTTCGTTGCTGTTTTGGTTACGTCTGCTGTTTAAATTTGTTTTATCTCGCCAAAAGGGCAACTTTCGTCTGCCAACTGCCACTTACCATGCTCTCGAGAAGCTATCGGGTGAATATTCTAACAAGGGTAAATTTCACCCGGACAACGTTCCGAACACCTGAAACTGAAACTTTGTCTGTCGTGCCCTGCTCTCGTGAGCTTTCGAAAGCTCCTAATGATTACTCAATTACAAACTGAAGGTGACACCAATGTAAACAGTAGGGAAAACCCAACAAACCAAATCATGGGGCTAAACGGACCGCTGAAAATTGTGCAAGCTTAACAGCCAGATAAGTGCACTCTTTCGCGTGACAGAATCACGAATTATCGTATTTCTGTCGAGCTGCGATGTGTACTTTCAATACGATACGCATTTCCTTGACAAGATAAATCTAGTGGCCCTGTTGTAAACTCCAGTTATAAAAACCGATCAACTGTCGATTAAATTGTTGTCACTCTGTCTATGAAAACGGTGATTTTAACTCTCCTTTAATAAGTATTTTAACGCTTGCTTAGCAAATATATCTTAAGCCAAGTGCCTCTACAACGTTTTTGGTGGGACGAGATGGTCATAAAGTTAACTGCATTAGCTGTTGGTTGGATTAAGCAAAATTACTGTTTTAATCATGATTTTCTGTCTCTAATTCGTGTTAAGAAATAGTTTACTGTAGAAGTTTATTTTTAATATGAACTGACATTTTCACATGTGTTTAAAACCAAATATACTTTATCATATAATTGACAGATTATTGAAATAAGTTGAACCTTAGATATTACAGCTCTTGTATAGTAAAAAAAAAAAAAAAAAAAAAAAACATTGCTTTGCTGCATACGTAATTTGCGACACTATCCGGGTCATTGACGCTTGTTCGAACCACGAGGCCTCGGGTTAAAATCGCAAGTAAACATAGAATAATTTAATGATTTTGATGTGCATGTTGTTGGTTCTATAGTAAACCTTAGCAGTTAATTATAACAGAAAGTGCCTGAAGATCTGCAAACTGGGTTCCTCAGTATAAAGCATGCAAGTTTAAAAGCTACATTTAAAAAAAACCTAATTAAAGCAATTAAAAATCTTTCGTTGGTCGAAATAGAACAATCCAAGAATTTTGAAGCGAGCGCCATAAAATTCGGACCCGCCAAGAAAGCTGGGAATGTCATTCATTAATTCGTGTGTGGAAGTAGCGGCAGGGCCTCTGAAGCCCCCGAGACGCTCACCTAACTCAGTGCTGCCAACCCACAGTTATCGGCACGCGGGTCCACCAATCAGCGCGCGTCCTGGGCCGCACCCCCGCCGGCCAGGCTCGTAAACTTGGCGGGATAACGACCCCTGCTAGACATGCGCCCCTACAGCAGACCACAGCGTGTAAACAAAGCATGCGGCTGCCGCGCGGGTTATGGACCACCACCGGCCCGGGGATGACAGATTTAAGACGCGAGGGGAAACCACCCCTCACACTACTCCGCCGCGTAGGGGCGGCGATCGCTCGGCCTGTCTTCGCCCTATACCTTGTCCAACGTACACCTCTTCAGACACTACATATACTATAGTCAGCAGTGGCGTATGTGATTCACTTGAAAGTGAGCACTTCACCGCCCTTATAAAAATAATAAAAAAATGTGTTTATTGAGGCTATAGGAGTAAAGTTTCGAGAACTATGAAACGATTACACTAGTTTTTTTAGTACATGGAAGTTTTCATATTTTAAACAGTTAAGATGTAAGTTACGCACAATGGCTAGAGATGATGGGATATCGTGAAAATGTCGGGTCAACAAACGCTTAAAAACGCTGTAGTCGAATGCAACATATATGATTGGGCAATATAGCCTACGTCTGACACAATGTAGCTGTCTGCGGACCAGTAACAGGCATCAAATATTACAATAGCGGCATTCTTGTTGCCTCAGTCAAATAGGGCAACAGCTGCACGTTCAAGCTGAAGCCTGTAATCGTCTGGTAAGCTGAACGTGCATTGGAATCCAGCAAACAGTCAAGTTTTCCCTAAATAAACCATCGTCTCTAATAATGGCTTACAGAAAATAGTAAGCAGTGTTTAGTTTATCCTGAACAGCTTATATCGTGGTTTGGTTCCAAGGCATGAGGCAGGCCTCAGTAGCATGTCGGCCTACGGTGTGAGAAGTAATGGGTAGGGCCACGATTTTGTCGCGAAAAGATTTTTGCCCCACTTTGTTTCAGTGACTCACGTGCACATCGGCAGTTCTGTTTCAAGGTTATTGGCAGCGTGTCTATGTTCAGACACGTTTCTCATTTGACTGTACCAATCAGAATAAGATTATTGTGAGTCTGTACGTCTATAATTTGCCAAGGAAAGTGAGAGTAGAATCATCCAATCACAGACGATGTAGCAGAGCTGTAGGTGTGCACATGACGCATCGAAACCAAATGTTGCAAAAATCTTTTCGCCATAAAATCGTGGCTCTAGTAATGGGTCACAATCCCAGCACGGGTATGGGTGTTTGTATCGTTTATAAGGTTAAAATTGTCTGTAATTCGTCCCTTATTAAGCCGAACAGGGTGACGTTAATGAACCCTCTAAAATAAAACGAATTCAAGGCATGCGGTGATAAGCAATAACTAGAGATGATGCATATCGCGAGAATTTTTGTGCCAACATTCCCTTAAAACCACTAGTGTCTTGCAACATGATTCGCGTCTGACTCAACGTAGCTCTATGCAGACCAGTAACAGGAATCAAATATTACAATATCGGGACTCTTATTGGCTCAATCAAATAAGGTAATATCTCTACGTACAAGCGAAAGC
Organism: Medauroidea extradentata; assembly: GCA_003012365.1. Classification (NCBI taxonomy): domain Eukaryota; kingdom Metazoa; phylum Arthropoda; class Insecta; order Phasmatodea; family Phasmatidae; genus Medauroidea; species Medauroidea extradentata. Next base: position 16,641 of record PNEQ01058554.1, on the reverse strand, counting down.
CAGTAATATAGCTGTAATATTTGATGCCTGTTACTTGTCTGCGTAGACCTACGTTGTGTCAGAAGTATACCCCAATCACACAGGTTGCAAGATACTGCAGCGTTTTCAAGGGTATGTTGGCACAATACTTTGTCGCGATATACCATCATCTCTATCGATGACTATACTCAACACTAAGTTGTCCATGGGACCATTAGACATGTAAGACCAGGTCCACTCTAAAAAATAGTTTGTGAATTTGCCTCGCGTGCGTGTAGGAGTGGTAAAAAAGTAGTTATTGCAGAATTGTTTCCCAGACATCCATGGCAACAATCCTAAACTTATTTTTATAAAACAGCCAAACGTATATTGAAGTTTCCAGACTTTTATTGTGACATCTGTAAAAATGTGCATATTTACAAGACGGAAGTATGGTAACTGTACCATGCTGCGTTTAGGTTAATTACTTCCTAAACATTTTAGGAAGATTTTTTACAGTGTACACTATTCTTCCAGAAGCATACAAGAGTCAAGGTACGAATTCTCCAATAATATACCTCAGTCTACACAACACATGTTTATTGTACATGGCAGGTAGGCACATTGAGTCCACGTGCTCAAAGCTATGGCCATGAACTTTTGCGAAAATAATTTTGCCCCACTTTGTTTCAGTGCCTTACGTCCATATCTGCAACTCTGCTTCATAGTTATTGGCAGCTTGTGTTTGTGAAGTGATTTCTCTCATTTGGCTGTGTCAGTCACAATAATGTTACTGCAACATCACACGTCTGTAATTTGCGAGTACAAGTCACGTGAGAGTTTAAACATCCAATCGCTGACTATGAAACAAAACTACAGATGTGAACCTTGACCTTGAAACAAACTGGGACAAAGTTCTTTACGCGAAAAGCTCGTGGCCCTACTGAAAGCGTATATTGGAGCTTATATTGCGTGTCTTAGAACAATACCACGAAGTGACGTGAAGTGAGAGGGTTTTACGGCCATCTAACAATGAGGTATTAAGGAAAAGTGTTAGACAATTTTATTGTATTTTCAGTCTTTAAGACACAACATTTATTCAGATCGTATTATCGAAGTTTTATCTTCGACAAAATATAGGCTATATTCTTGGTAAACTGATTGATATAATTAATAATGGTAACATTAATTAGTTTGTCATATACAATCACTGCCAGAAAATTCTTGAAGGTTAACCTGTAATTCTCTTGCAATGGTTCTGCAAGACAAATTAATGAAATATTCCATTATCAATTATGTCAAGCAATTTACTAATAATATATTCTATGTTTTTAAAAGAGGAACTTTTGATAATACAATTTTAATATACTTATGTTATGGCTCAAATACTGTACATACAATAAAATTGTCTAACACTCACACTTAAGAACTGATGAGGATGAAATGAGGTGAACGTACAACACGACATCCATGCGCGAGTCGGGATTTGAACCCACGATCTTTCGCAACGTAGATCTGTGCCTGAAAGATTACGCTACGGAGGTCGGCTAACACGACCACGATACGCCACTGGTAGAGATGGTGGGAAAACTCGAAAACACTTATTGCCAGCGTATTCTCCAAATTTGTTTAACTTTCTGTGCTGGCAGATGGTCTTGTGCAGGGTAACTCTTCACAGACAAATCACAGACTGTCAGTAATAACGCACCAGAATTATCATTGGCCCATTCAAATTGGGGCTCGCCAATAATGAAAGAAAAGCGTCAAAAATGAATACATTACACTTAAACCTAGCAAACAGTGTAATTTCCCGCAGTAAATCACCTCTATAACTATAGTGTGTGTACAAGTTGTACATCAAGCTAATACACGACTGGTGCTGTACAAGTGTAGAGTGGAAATTCTAAATGATCTAAGTGCCTAAAGACACTGAATTAAGTCATTTACGTCAAAATTAACTATGTGCCGGTGCCTATGTTTTGCTGTAAGATCTAAGTCCCAATAACTGTCCTAATAGTTTTTATGATCGTTGAAAGATTGCATGTCCCATATGTATGCATACTCTTGCATCGCTGTTTTTACCTTTTACTCGAAAACATTTTTTTGGCACTTAGATTATTTAGAATTTCCACTATACAAGTATTATACCAGGTAATTTAGACTTCCACTTCGGGAAAAATCGAAGTCAGATGATTTTTGGTAGAGACCTTTATTTTGATGTAAGGAATAAAATATCAAAAGTTTTGATCCGAGCTGTGCTCACTGCGCTACGCTGTAAAAATTCACAAGGAAACATACTGTATAGCGTAACTTCGTTAATGTTACTTTGATAGAACTATACGTTTGACACAAGTTAAATACTATTAAATGTATTACAAAAGCAATGTAAGTAATTTTATCGTAGATGTGATGGTTTTCCGGTAATAGTTGTCTGAAGATGGATTTAACATGTTTTCTAGAAAATGGGACATCGATCATACTACCAAAAAAAGGATATATTTAAATTTGTACGTCCAACTAAAGTTGCATTTGTAGAAATTATTCAATTTTCATTTACTAATGAATTGTTGTTATTCTTTAAATCAGAACATCTGAAGTGTGATCGCTACGCTACACTGTAAAATATGTTTAAAAAACACATTTTGTAGCATAAATTCGTTAATGTTCGTTTGGTAGAAAACAATGCTGAATAAAAGTGAAAATATACGTTTTTTGGTAGTAGTGTGATCAAGACCACATTAACTTGAAAACATTTTAACACCTTCTTCATTGAACTACTATTGTGTAAAAACCATCACATGTACGGTAAAATTGCTTACTACCCTTTTTGTAGAAAATGTAATTGTCTTCAATTTTTGTATTACGTATTTTTCAATAAAACTAATATTAACTGTATTACGATACACATGTGTTTTCTTGCATAGTTTTTACAGTAAGTGCAGCGAGCACAGTGCGGATCCACTGTGGCTTTTGATAATTTATTCTTTATATCAAAATTAATGTCTGCACCAAAAATCATCCCACTGGGTTTTTTTACCGTAATCAGGCCAGGCAGTCGGCGCACGTCCTGAGCTGTTAGCACCAGCGAAGCCGAGCTGATGTTGGTTCTATGGAGGGACATATTTTTTGCCCAAGTTTTCTGTGCTTGATGGTTGGAAGTAAGTTTTTATACGGAACCTGGCAAATGACCGAACGGATAGCAATTAATGGTTCTGTAAGATATCTTCTATTAACCCAAAGAGATCGTATACAGGGAAAGGGTGAGGTGCGCGGAAAGATGGACATATTCCAGAATACATGTCAGATTTTCCTTCCTTGGGCGATTACTCATGTCCTCTTTAACAGTGCCAAGTAAAGTTTGCAATGTGGTATAAAAAAATAAAGACCGTTCATAGAAGATTCTAGACAAACTTTTCGTAGTCTTTGTCTCATTTCATAAATTGACTTCTCTAAGTCACATCATTCTCTGCTCAAGTGCATTTTTTTTAACAGAGGAAAAACAGGATATACGGCATTTGATAACATAAAGGAGATTTTGAAAATTTTAAACTTAAAGGTTGTAAAATTTCAGACTATAAATCTTAGCTGAAGGAGTATTCTCTACTACTGGGAAAGGATTAACGCAGGCATAAGAACGCATTCACAGGATAACGAAAAGATACAGCATTATAAATGTCAAGGTAGGTGAAAGATGCGAACCGCGAGTTCTGCTACGGATTATAGCAGCGGAATGTTCCCCTTCAGTCCCTTTATATAAGCAGTTGCTACTCATTCTTCCAACAGTACAAGAAAGTTACAAACATTTTATCGGGTAATTGTAAAAATTCAGTCAAACATGTATTTTAGTAAACAGTATAAATATGAATAATGTTAAACAAAAAAAAAATAATGTTGTAAGTTTTTTTGAAACTGTATAAAAAGTATAAAATTGTTAATTTCATGAAAATACGTGTAAGATTAAAATGAAAACGTGGGCGCGCATGCAATAAGAGGTAATTGATGGATGAATTGTTTGCCTAAGTCACTAACATTTTTATTGCACTTCGAATGATATAAACTGATGTACGAGTTTCTCAACGACAGCTACTCTCCGCACTCATTACACATCTATTGCATGCACCCCACGGTTTTCGTTTTGATCTTACAAGTACTTTCATAAAAGTAATTGTTTTGTACTTTGTCAGTTTCTAAAACGCAGTATGCATTAAATTATGCTTATTAGGAATGTGTGTGTGTATAAAATTTTGCAATCACGTGTTTTGAATCGTTATTTTTTACAATGAGTTTCCTTATGTATTGCATTGTAATACTTTTCTGAGCTATGTTTAAAGTTTCAGGCCTCTAACTCATCGGGAAGTCAGTTTAAAATATATAGCAAAATTCGTATAAAACAAATAGACATACAAGAAGCAAGTAATAAAAACCTGTGTGTACATGTATATAAGTGTGTGTGTGTTTGTGTGTGTATATGCATAGTTATAAATTAATATTTATATATGTTTTAATGTATAGACCCACGTTGTTTATTCTTACCGAACATCTCATTGGTACCGCACTGACAAACAAACGGACAAGAAGGCGAGTAAATAAAAACGTGTCCAACTGTCCAATATAATCCACTGTAACTCAAGTAAATGGCATTTCGATATTTTTTTTATTGCGTACCTTTTGAGTGACGATTTGTATTTTTTCCCGAGATGTCTAACAAACAAAACAACTGTTGAGAATTTTAATTGTTTGTTGCAATGGGAGTTCACAGTTAGAATTCTTTGGTTTGTGGACATACGCCATTGCTCATGTTTTGTTGACCGAACTTGTATTGAAAGACAAAGTGACAAAATACAAAAAAAAAAAACACAAAAAGCACAGAAAACGTAAGAAAAATTAAGAAAAAAGAAGTTTATTATAAGGAAGAATTTTAAAGATAGAATTCAGTCAAGAATTTGACAACATCCAAACACAAAATGCAGACACAAACAAAAACCAGATTCCCAATATGAGAAAAGATGGATAAAATACATAAACAGTGGACAGTGTACAACAAATAAAAAACAAGAGATGACACAACACAAGTTAAAATCAACGAAAAAATGCAACGTTTCGGGGATTGCGATCTATCCCCGTCTTCAGGCTGAGACACAGCTGGTCGGAACACCAAGATGCGAATCAATCTTTTGTGTTTGGGTGTTGTCAAATTCTTGACTGAATTATATCTTTAGAATTCTTGCTGAGAAAAAAATACATATAAACTGACGGAATTCCTTTTGGGATTGTTTTTCTTGCGATTTCTGTGCTTTTTTGTGTGTTTTATGTATTTTGTCACTTTGTCTTTCAATACAAGATCCGTCAACAAATCATGTGCAATGGCGTATGTCCACAAACCAATAAATTCTAATGAAGAACTGTTATCATTTAAAACTTTAGTGTGGCATAGTTATCACAAGGTGTCTCTACATTACTATGCTGTTCTGATTATATCGTGTGTTAACAGTCGTGAATTACTAACAGAAGCTTTCTTAAACACACGCAAATGTTGACACCGTATGATCGCTGGCGTGAATTTTGTATTCAATCTTAAGGGTGTCAAGTGTGATAAATTTGTAGTTATGAATTTTTAAGGAATATTGTTGGTTTTTTAGACGATACTTGTGAGTACAGATTTCTCTTGCTAAACTATTTTAGGTCGCATAGTTTTCTCATAACGGTGGGTCAAAGTCAAAATTTGCATGTTACGCTGCCATGCAAATTGACTTACTTAAATGAAATAATTCACAGTTAACTAACATACTATGGGCTATACGTAATAAAGCATTTAGAAACCCGCAACGTAACATTTTGAGTTTTACTAAAACCGCACAAGTACATGAAAAGAAGTTGAAAATTAAGCAATTTTTTTTAAATACAGAAGTAGGTCACCGGAAGTTTTTTTTAAGTGTATGTTACATAGTCCATGGCACGTTATTTCACTGCGAATTACTTTATTTAAGTAAGTTAACTGGGTTTTACTATTTGCATGGCAGCGTAACATGCAAAATTTGACTTTGACGCATCGTTGTAAGAAAACTATGAGAGCTAAAATTGTTTCGCAAGAGTAAAATGTACTCACAAGTATCGTCTACAAAACTAACAATATTTCATAACAATAAATTTAAAAAAATTATTTTACCGCACATGAACACCCTTAAACGCAAACTTTTGAAAGATTTGAGTTATTTTGCTTGCCGGATTATTATGAAAATACGGAAATTCTTAACATGCTTACAGTTAGTAATATGGCTAACTGAACATACAGTATTTTTTAGGAAGACTATGAAAGCCTGTCGTTTCGTTTATGGACAGGGAGACGGAGGCAATCGCTTCTCTTATACTAACTGTTGAACTTTCATACCTTCCTACCTCACACTGTTTCATAATGCACAGGGACCTAGAAGAGTTATATCGTATGTTATAAACCAATTATTTCTTCCTAATGGTGTCCGTAATTACTTCTTGTATACTAATGTAAGTACTGAAATATAAGGGTGATCTTTAATGTATTCTAACTAACTGGTACAGTCAAGGTCTGGTTATATGGTGCAGCTATTTTTAAGTGGGTGTAATCACATAACCTTGTAACAGTTTTCAATACAGTACGTTGAAAGTGCAACATTCTCAAATTACGACCTAATTAGCCAAAAATGAAATTTTACGTTAGGATTGTAAATAATTTACTACGCATCCTGTACGTCAGAAATGTGATTTTTGCGTGTTTAAATACAAGAACACAGACCTTTAGAAAAAAAATTTATTACACTGTAGTAATTAGCAAACATTTACGCAGATATACTAGCCGATAACTGCTTATCTTAGTAACAAAGGAATGTAATGAATTATGTCCCACGCCATTGGTATATTACAGTGTGTTTATAGCTGCGAAGTTAGGAATAATAAGTTTGAAAACCTTAAGCAAAATTTAATGTTTCTTAATGTATTCTTGGATTTATTTTAGCCAAAAACACATTATCTATTACATACTTTCACATATCCTTTCTATGTATGTTATATCCCACAGCATGATTTCCATTAAAAAACAAGTTATGTTATGGTTTGGTGTGTCTTATTTCAGCAAATGTTCTTGAAATAAAAAGGAAAAATCGGGACACTACTTCTAATAACTATATATCTTGTTCAAATGTTAATATTCTCTGTTGGAAAATAGTATCCGAAAAAGTATAATGTTATTTCTTGGTAATAAATTAGTATTCCATTTTGTGCACGAATAATTTAAAATTATTATTAGTTCTAAAACTGTACAGTCGTAATACTACATTTCAATGAACAAGATATTTCTGCGAAATTATATTCAATAAATGCGCTAATTGAAAATTAAATATACGGGCCGCGGTGGAAGATTAGCCAGACTATTGGCCTTCCCCGAAGGCGATACGTACTCGATCCCTGGTGGGGTCAGTCCCCGGATTTTCGCATGAGGGAATCGGGCCAGACGATGTCACTGGCCGACAGATTTTCTCGGGGATCTCCAGTTTCCTCCGGCCCTCTAATTCCGGCGCTTCTCCATCGTAGAGCCTCCTTTAATATCATCATTTTTCGGGGTACTTATATTGCCTACTACGATCATCTAGTAAAAAAAAATCTGCATTCAGAGTGCGATAACCTGGTCCTCGGGGTATCATCATACGATATTAAGGGGCCCGCCTCGTTGCCATAAAATCACACTGCAGCGTGTTTGAAGAAAACGTTTCACACCGAAACTAATACACGTATGTTCACGCCGTTTGTCTACGAAAAGAACACTCACTTCAGACGACTGCCCTTAAGTACTTTCAAGACAACACACGTATTAGAAATCCCCTTTTAGGGAACGTCAAAATGGGTTAATACGGGGTTTTCAGGCTGCTATAGCGGAAAATATACTAGCCGAATACATGTGAAACCACTTAAGGGTAGTGCATTGGACTTTAGTAAAGTGATTTCGTAAATAAAACAATAGGGTCACCACTTAAAGTCCCATAGGAAATTTGTTTTTTCGCGAAGACTGCACGCCTTAAGCGTAGAGGCGACGCACCGTTGTATGGTCCATACGACGTCGCGCTTAGCACCATACCTCACTCACACAAACACATGTGCCACGAGGCGGGCCCCTTAATGTATATATTTGAAAAAAAAAATTCATATATTCTGTAACTTGGCGAAACTGACGGTTCTTGGCTATGCAGGCTTACTTGTTTCTGCCTTTACAGAATTTGTTAGTTTAAATTTCAGTTTGTTTGTGTACATGCGTGCAACATTTTAGTTCCTTTTCGACTTTCTAGTGTGTTCGTACTGTAACTTTCGGACATTGACCTCTAAGTAAAAATTACAACATGTTAGCAAGTTTTAAAGCTGTAGTCACTTAATTTCGAAACAAAAATCTGATCTGCTTTCGTTATGCCTTTGTAATTTATCGTCTGAGGAAACGTGTGTTATTCTACATCATCGTTTTCGTCCGGTCTTGCGTCTGTGGAGTCAGTGTGTCATCTAGGCTTTGTACGTAATGTTGTCATTGTCTCAGTAGTAATCTGCGATGATTTACTGTGTCGTCTTGAGTAATTTCAGTTACATTGTTTAGTCGCTCTTAACCGCATCTTGACACAAATATATTTGTAGCAACTTTGTTTGCTGAGACGACATATTCTTGAAATGGCATTCCTCTTTAAACATTCCATAAATAGTCCACAGTCACTGGGAAAATGTTACAAATAAATTGTAAGCAGATACCTGAAAAACTCGCGTTTTGTTTCGGGCACAAGCTATAATTCAACACGTTCGTATAACATTCGTAGTTGGTTGGTGACTTATTTGACACTCCCTTAAGAGGGCGCGGTACACAATTCAACGCTAAAAGCATTAATCTATAACTGTATGTTTTTTGAAGCCAATTTGCGAAATTTAAACAATAGCAATCCTAGACAATAGTTTTAGCCAACGTTTTAAACAAAACTGTTTCAAGTGTTACGAACTTCTGAGTCACAATCTCTGACGCTGGAACCTCGTGCATTTAACTGCGGTGCAAGAGATCACGCGTAACGAATTAGTAATTTTGGATAAATATTTAGTCATAAAGTTGGCGAATACCATTATATAGGATTGTCATTGAGTATTTTACCCGTATTGGCTTCGAAGAAAGCGTAGAAATAAATTGATGTTTTCAGCGTTTATTTATCTACGACGCACTCGCGCTGAACCAGAAATAAGGAGTTACTAGTTTCAAGCCCAACCAATGAGCAGCTGATGTCTGCATGAGTACATAGATATTGTTAAAAGCTAGTCTTCTGGTCAGTGAACCGGTGAATTTTTTCAGTCTCTGATTATAAAATAACCGAGAATGGCCGTCTTCCTGGAAGTATTTTGCGTGCATTGAGACCTTGATGCTGGCATGGTAATACAAGCCCGCACTTATCCAAGTACCACGTTGCTTCCAGACGAGGCACTAACCACCTTAGATGTTTATATTAAGTGGCGAGGTTAGTATGGACGTGCCAGAATTTCAACTTGAGGCGTAAAACAATTACCCTAGTATAGATTTCAAGCATCCAATAATTCAATAGACCCTGAGTAACTTGCAGGCATAGACATTAGCCTTGTGTTTGAGCAAGTCTGGCCATGTGACTGAGAGAACCTACTTAACCACGAGAAGGTTACTCGTTATAACAGCCTCTTTCGCCGTTCTCTCGAGACGTTTTTCAACCGCACATTCAACGAAGCCACAATGCATTCATGTTATGATTATAACTATAAATATGTTTCGCATGATGCTATACAAATTAAGATTAACTAATTGTTTTCGCTTTGTAAACAACACATTGACGATTAAACGAACATACAACATATGCACACGGACGTAGAAGTGATCATTTGAGTCGTCAAGCCTCGGTAATTATTTTTGTGAACGCCAAACGGACAAATCAGAATGCTGAAGGCCATCGCATAAATTAGTTGTACGTTACATAATTTTAATTATGACTTCTCATTGAGCTACTTGTGCTTTATTCAGCAGAGTATAGCGTTTTCCGAATAATTTTCTTATTAGGCATACTATACAGAATAGTTCCGTACTGAGTGTGTTAATTTGGTGCGGTGACTGCTTACGCATTAATAATTCGAAAATGTGTTTTGGATTTTGTTCCTTAAAGTGGACTGTAGTGGGAGTAATACTACCCTAAAAATAGTTTTCAAAATTTATTTTCTTTAAATAAAGTCAAAAACAACTTGTTCTTTCACTGCTCTGAAACTATTCAGTGTAGTTGTTTAAAGTCAAGAAGTATTTTTACATAAATTACGTATTATAGTATATTTTAGGGTAGCATTAATCCTACTGTAATTCATGTTACTGAAAAATTTAAACATTGCTTCTTCTTAGTTTTTTCAGAAGCTATTTACTGTCCTGACTCATCTTGCATACGTAAATATTTATTACTGATTTGATATTAATTAAAAACCAATTTCGTTAGTATTCGCTGAAGTTGTGTGATTTAAGTTTAACGTGTCATTAAAACACTGAAAAGAGTAGCAGTCATTTTGTCACACAGTATGAAAGAAAATACGTTACTTAAAGATATGACCTATTTTTCACACTACTCTTCCTACCGTTTGATGTACTAGGGAGTTACGATGCTTTAATATAATGAGCTGCATTTTTCGGGTGTCGTGTGACACTACGCGGGGTCGTGTATACATATTATGTTAACTCATCTCTCAAAAGCGGTTCGTCCCGACTTAAATCAGACGTGATATCTTTAAGCAGAGAGCAGACTCTATGTTCGGTAACATGATCACTTATTATTGCGTTGTTCCCACACTCCACAGCAGTCGTTAGGAAGAGCCTATATTGTAGAACACTAAAGAAGTCTAACAGAAGTCATCCATTTTTTTTTTTGTGCCGTCACATCCTTCGCGTAGTATTTACTGTATTATGCAATGTGTTATGAGTGCTTGTCTCCCATTGGTTGAACGTGTTTCAAGCTGACATCGAGATGAAATATATCTCTACGCTCAAAATTTGATGAAAAATATGCATAAAGTACGAGAAGACTGCTACTAAAAATATATTTTATGAAACAATTTGCTGCATAAATAGCTTCGCAGAACAATAAACCGGACTTTGAAGTTCATAATTTATAACTTATGAAACGGCTTCTAGGAAACCACTTCGTAAAGGAAATATTACTGTCGAATTCTGAGCGCAAAATCGACATAAGTATTGGTATTCATTCACGCAAGTTTTTTTTATTTCACCGTCTATTACGAAAACCATTATTTAAATCTACTCTGCGTTATGTCACTTAGGACCCACAAAGCGAAATTAATGGTTATTACAAGCTGACGTAAAAATTAATAAGAGTACTGCAAAATGTAAGAAGATTAAGAAATTCTTGACTCTTAAGGCTTAACGAACGTTTCCAAATTTATTTTACCCCCTGCCGGAAAATACGTTTAGCAAAAAAAAAATTTAATCCTAGTTACGAAAATTTATCCATACTTTGTGTAAAATTTAGGTAACGTATTTTATATTTCCGCTAGTATTATTTGATCGGTCCAAATTTTTACTAAAAGTAATGACACGGCGGAAAAAACTTCATCACGAGCTGTTTGTTTATTTCAAAAATGAAACTAAAGAACTAATACTCGAATTTGGTGCCTTCCACTTCACTAAAAAAGCTAGAGCGTGTGAAATCTTGTAAGATTATCTTTATTATTAATTTATAATGTGAGATGAACAAAGTCGTTTTAAATTGGCGTTTCTGCTCATAATTTAATTTAAAAACTTTATTCATGTTCGTGAATATAAATATATATTGTTTTCGGATATCTACACAGATCTACAACGTAAATAATTCCGTATAAATTATTCTAATTCTAGCGTACTGATGTTCTAGATTCAAAAGTGGACTCGTAATTGCCCGTAAGAAATTATTTAAAATGGGTTTATTTAACGTCGCTTAAATAAAAAATCTGAAGGTCTCGTGCTCGTCATTTTTACCTTATTCAGTAATTAACTAACCTTATCGTATATAAATAATGATTCAAAAAATATTTTTTTCCCCTTTGTTTCAAACATTTTAGTCGTATTTTTCAAAACTTCACTCAGTCTCATGGAGTGGTAGCAGCTTTCGGGGATCGCTTAGCACAGTCTCAACACTTTAAAATTGTCGTGACACATACGAAATCGCAAGGTTTCAACGACCGCTGTTCTTTTTCGCACATGTTAACATATCAACTGAGTTTCTCCCCTAGTATTGTTATTGAGTCGGAGAACCGTTTGTCGGACCATTAACAACATCACTCACAGACTTACAGACTCGCATACTTGCATTCAAAACACGAATTAAAATGCATTTTGGTCAGGCGAATACTCGAATTTATGCCCATGCTGTCACAAACTCGAAGTCGGAAATTCCATGACGCACTGAGTATTTCTTATACAAGGCGGGCACCAACAAATTTCCTCATAATATTATTACAAGTTTTTACTGTGGGTCCGGTCTGATTCGACCGAGATAAATATTAATTAAATTAATAAAGAGCCCTATTAAATTTTCTAGTTAATTTACTATATAATCAAAAATGATTTGTGGAATTTATTTTTCTTACTTTTTAAGTATATAATACAATGCATATAATTTAAATATTTCCAGTTCTTAAGGGGGCCGCCTGCCCAGGTCACCGAGTGGTGTACAGAGCTTCGGCCGTTATATATTATTCTAAAACTGCTTAGGATAAGTTATGTCTTCGTACGAACATCATTCAAAGAACACTTTTATACGTATTCTAGGTCCTTCACATATCTCTAAAGTTAATTTTTAAGTTGACAAAACGCCTAAAATACGTGTTTAGAGGTTACCTTCAGGTTGAACGTTATGGCGCAGAATCTTAAAAAAGGTATAGATATTTACAATACGCCTGTCTCATAGAGGTGGGTTGGCGAGAATACCACATACTAGTTCAGTGACTTGCCCTTAAAGGCTACGGGGAGGCGTGACACGCATGCTGTGTCGTCCTTAACTCTTCTGCACTTCTAGTCCTCGAACTCGCATAATACGTTCACCCAGGCGGCCATCTTAATATTTTTTTCTGACATATAAGAACAAGTAATGTCTGTCTTTGGTTCAAGTCAGTTTCCGAATTATGTAACTTTGTAATAAATGCTCGCTTTGTGTGGCTCCGTAGAGAGGCTGAGTTTGCATGAGGTGCAAATTTACTGAGCGTTAAGGGTGCAGCTGACCGGCGTATGCACCGCAGTAACTCTTCAATACCCAAGCCACTCAACTGGCGTGAAGTGCTTTGCTATAATTATGACAAAATTATTTTATTTGTTGGGACTATGTTTTCATTTTTTCATTCTATAATACTTAGCCTACTGTTGGTATTTTCTTACACACCATAGTTTGAAAAAGTAATTTTTAGTCATGTCGAAGGCCTCTTAAATCATAGCCTGCTTACAAGGGTATCAAACGTTTAACTTTATAGCGAAATATCTCGAAGTGAAGTGTGTGTTATTTTCGTGTATATAAAATTGTAATGAACGTTACAAAGGTAATGTATGTTACAAATGTACACAAATTCAAGGAACATTAAGTAGTTTAATCAAAAGTATAATAATCGCAATTCGCAGTGACACAAGTCAAGCTCCGGTAGGGAGACTCCTTGAATATCGTGTTCTAGATGTGGCAGTTACACGTATTTTGCACGAGGAATGTCTCGTAATGTTACAATGTATGTCATAGCCCGAAGGCGGAAAGCAAAATGCTTCCGTATTTCTTTGGAACCTAACCTGTATTTAAAGTTATGTTATTGTGTTGCTAACACTTAGCGGAAGTTATAGCTGTTACTTCACGCACAGTTCACAAATTAAAAAGAACAGTATACTTACATTTTGATAATTTCAGACGTACATAATTATGATTTTTCTACAAGTAATAAAAGCCTCTTCGCTGACGAAAATGCACGACTATTTCTCCTGTTATCTTGATGTTGAAGGAAGTTTTCTTGTTTCCTTTGTATTGTCCTAACTGTCCTCGTACAGTTTTGAAGCCATTTTTTATACTTGTTTTTATTCAGAGTCTATTTTAATGAAAAAAAAAAATAACCGAAAGTATTCCTTCCCGGAGATTTTTGTTATATGTTTGTTGACAACAAAAAACACAAACTTTTCGTTTTGTTTCAATGTTGGTTATTAATGCGACCCAGCAGCATTCACTCGCAATAGTTTACATCAATGAAAATAATATGACACTCTTAATAATGCTCACAATGGTAATGAGTTTAATAGGAATCAGTTAACAAAATAGTATAGAATTCGCTTTTAAATTAAATATTAAATAAATACGATACAGGTATTATTTTTTTAAATGCAAACATTTTACAATTTAAAATAGTTAAGGTCAATTTGCATATTCTTACATTATCACTCGTGATCTAGTTTTCTCGAAAGCCGAAGTCAATTAAACCTAAAATCTGTGCAGCGCAACTGTACATGTTTGAGGAATTTCGTACTAAAAGTGTACTGTAATGGGTCAAATATTCAATTCCACAATGTACGGACACAAAAAACTTCATAATTTCTATTACTACACCATAATTTCCCTTTGCGAAACCGAATTTTCTTAAAGTTGTACGAGTACGGCTAGCTGTTTTTTGTGCACGAAAACAATTCCGTTTCATTTTATACCAGAACTTCCTTGATTCAGAAAAGATTTCTAAAACTGTAATTCTTCTTTTTTTTCCCCTTCAGAAAAATTGATCGTAACTGGCAGTTTAAATCCGTCAATTATCTTCCACTGTATCAGTCAGAAGCAGAGTAAAAATAATAGTGACTACTGTGTATTTATGGCTTCTTTTGCTTTTCTTAGCGTTTCCCTTGGAAGGTTTTTATTCCTGTCTCTCAACCCCCGTACCCATTAGCTCAACACTTAACTTAGCATGTGGTATGCATGAAAGAAAATAAAGTTACTATATCCATCTGTTGCTTCCTCGTGGCAGTCGGGATAAAACGTGCTACTTAACGGTTATGGGACGATGCGTATAAGAGCGCGCTTCCGTCTTCCCTCGCACGTTGAATTACTTATTCCTATGACGAGTCTTCTCGGATTACAAGCTACCTGACGGAAGGGCAGGGAAGCCCATGATTGTCGTAATAACTCGGATGAAGATGTAGGTCGTGGTAATAGTGGGTTGTGGCGGCCAGGTGATGTCAAAGCACACATCCACGGTGAGAAGACCGATGTACTTACACTAAATATAATTGCGCACAGAACACGAAATTATGCAAGGTCTGGTGTGTATTTTATTATGGAATGTACGCATACTTACGACCTGCAGTTAAACAGAGAATGATTTCCGAATGAAGCACGAGCTTGCCTTGCAGGATACACAATAAGTAGGGAAAGGGAAATTTCGTGAATTCAAGGACTTGCACGTGAGAATTGACACCTGTGTATACTCGAGTGAGTGAGAGATTTTGGCCAGCGCTTAGCAGCGAGGTATTTAGTACTGGTAAGGGGTGACATCTCACATACGAAAATCCGGGGACCGACCCCGCCGGGAATCGAACCCGGATCGCCTTGGTGGGAGGCGAGTGGTCTGACCTCACAGCCACCGTGGCCTCGTGTATACTCGAGCCTCAACGATTTGTTGGTCAGCTGAACATCAGACAACGAACGAATGACGGGGCTTGAATATAGCTACATAGAAAGTCGATTCTGACATGTGAGTAATTGAATCCGCAAATTTTTCCTTGCCGCAGAAATAATAATTTATCAAGAAGTAAAACTTCTAAATTATTAATCATACATAGAGATGACGGTATATCGCAAAAATGTTTTGTGCCAACATACCCTCGAAAACACTGTGTTTCTTGCGAGATGTATGTGTGGGTGATATACGTCTGACACAACGTAGCTGTCCGCAGACCAATAACTATCATCAAATACTAGGAAAGCGGCATTATTATTGGCTCAGTCAAATAGGGCAACAGATCCACGTACAAGCGGAAGCCAGTAACCTTCTGGCAAGCTGAACGTGCGTTGAAACCCAGCAAACAGTCAAGTTTTCCCGCGATAAACCTTCATCTCTAAATTCATACATTTCTATATAAAGTGTAAGGTATTTACTAATGATCATTTCCTCGTTCAGAACACTAGAAAACATTGTTTAATGTACACAAATTAAACAGAATAGTAAAAATAATTGTCCCGGGAGGTTGAACGGGACGCCAAACAAACACTTATTTATTATTGCTAGAGACATGCAAAATTCGCGTTATTTTCTAACAGCTTACTAGACTCCAAGTGACCATAGGTAGTTCGACGACTCCCGCAGGCCGATATTGTCGTGACTTGCCGCGGAGAATGCTTACACTGTAGAGAGGCCAATCTCTGTAAAGACGTAACACGCGTAAATGACAACACATGAAAGTTCGTGGCCAATTGAAACGCAGATTATGCTCTGTAGTAGTAGGGAATAGGGCAAGCTGGCACAGGGGCTGGGGGCTGTGGAGCCGTGGAGCCACTGATGACGCAATCAAGATGGCCGCCGTGACGTCACAGTCCGCCATCTTGTTTGACGTCACAGTCCGCCATGTTTGCCGACGTCACGTCCGCCATCTTGTTTTTGGATTTTCCAAATTTGGATTTTCCGAATTTGGTT
>PNEQ01058553.1:0-29668 GCA_003012365.1 Medauroidea extradentata | reverse complement strand
ATTTTCAGAACGTGGTTTATCGTGAACAAGAATAAACAGTAAATTATATTTTTTAAAAATTAGATCATTTTCATCATTTTACTAATTTTTATTTTTATTGTTTGCTTCGTATCTGCAAATAAGGTCAACTCTTATATATATATATATATATATATATATATATATATATATATATATATATATATATATATATATATATATATATATATATACCGTTACTATATAGTTATATGTAGAGCAAATCTTGTTTTGTAGGAGTCCAGAACCCCTATAATATAGATAGAGAACTTATTAACTGTGGTGACATAGTTTTTTGAACAATGGGGCCACAGAAAATCCCTTTATTGTACTGTACTCCTATGTATAGCCAAATCAATGGTATACAAAGAAGTAGTGGACTTATTTATTACCAGTTAAAAAAAAAGTGCGGTAAACGTATGAAATTGGGTCACTGATGTAATACTAGCAAGTTCCCACAGTCTTTGGCGATAACGTTTCCACAGAATGTGTTTAAGTCGCATTGATACAATTGGATGGCGCAATGATACAAAAACCCAAGTTGAAGCGCGGTACGATAGACGACCTACTTTCGTCTCAAAGGTCGTACGTAGCATGTGTTCGTTTTGTAGCTGTCTCATTTCCGCTAAAAAATAGAGAAAGAAAATGTTTTGTGTATGCGTGTGTGCGAGCGCCATCTGTAAAGTCTGTGTGTGTAGCGCAGAAAAGAAAATTCGAAATTCATTGGATTACAGCCAACGAAGTAGGAGGTAGCTGGGAATAATTCTGAAAAATATTTTACGGAAAAAAAAAAATGTAATGTAAAAGTATAACTCATGACTGCAGGAATAGATTAGTTCGTTATTCTTTGTTTTTATATTAATATCAAATCGTATTGTAAAATGCGCCTTCTTTGAGTAGACTAATAAGACGCTTGTTTTCAGGGACATTAGCATATTTTTAGAGGGGTTTGAATACATTTTTAGTATAAGCAGATCAAGTTAATGACATGGGCGTCTCCAGGAATTAATCCAAGGGGCATAAGAATGGGTAAAATTACTATATATGTATAAAGACCCGTAATTTTTTTCTTCAACTTAAAGAAATAAAGAAATTTGATGCAAAGGTTGTCTGATATTACTTAATATGCGAATTCTCTTTTCTTATCAGTTTTAAACGTCTCAGAACATAAAAAAGAAACTCCCCCAATCCTTCTCTTGCTGACACTATGGGTAAAGAGAGAACTTTGTGAAGTCCTTCCCAACAAGAATAATAATAATTTTTTTTTGCTGTCTCTGATGCTGAATTTTTAGTTCGCCGAAATCTATTATTTACACTGCTATATTTACACTATCAAGTGCCGAAAAAAATACAAATTTTCTGAAAAAATACTGTGAACCCGAAAAGGTTTATTTTACCTTGAATAACATTAGGAGACAAATAAGGGTGCATATCTCCAGTACGCTTGAACACTCGCATGGCGGTATTTTTAACCGACTTTAAAAAATAAAGGGAAAGTTCTTCAGTATGTTTGTATTGTAACACATATATTGTAAATACTGTAAATTATGTTAGAATAGTCGTAGAAAGCCAGTTGAAATTTCATTATGATTAGAATTGTATGTTTTGTGTGTCTCAATTGCAAAATTTGGTTTAAAGTAATTAATTTGTAATTTAGTTTTGAGTACTGGCGAGAGGCGCAATATGGCCGGAGGATTGTGGCCTTTATGTTACGGCAGATTGACGTTTAACACAGCAGGGGAGGGAAAGTTGCGAAAACATGGGGTGAAAGCGAGCGAGCAGCCTTGAGCCGACGAGGGGCGCGCGGCTTGAATGCTGAAAATTAGGGCACCTAGAGGTGTGGCTACGCCCACACCCCTGCTGTGCAATTTAATATTAACTTTATAATTAGTCATTAGAATTTTATAACATTTTGTAAATAAGTCCAAAGAAATATTAATGTTAATGTGTATGAATTTAAAAAAGATACAATAAATCGATACGGAGGAATGGCAGGGTTTGCTGTCGTCGTCACCCACGAGAGACGCGATTGGCTGAAAGTTTAAATGGGGGCGGTCCTAGGAGGGTTTCGTCATGTAGGCGCGAAGGGAAAGTTAATAGGGACTCCTGTGGCAGCCTCCACGAAGGGTGGACGCATCGCCGCGGGGCCACAGCGGACGAGTTGTGATAAACCGCGTATATATAGGGACGTCCGACGGCGACCTCCACGAAGTGTGGACGCATCTCGCGGGTCAATTCGCGGTAATTTGCAGGAAGCCGCGCATAAGACTGATTCTGGCCGCGACTATCACTAAGAGTGGGATATTCGCGTGAGGCCGTGGTTAATAGCTACAACGATAGTCAGTGTAGCATATCATCTCTCGTGGGACTGACGGAACAAGTACAAGGTTCCGAAGTATCGAAGTGCATAAACTGCCGGTGTTTTGAATCAGTAATAATAGATCCCCAAACAACATTAGAAGAGAGAGAGACAGAGAGAGAGAGAGAGAGAGAGAGAGAGAGAGAGAGAGAGAGGATATAACAGTATGTTCGCAATTTTTTTAGAAACTGCATGACATATTATTATTTTACTGTGGTAATCTATATAGGGCTACTTATGGGAAGATTTTGGTGTATAAATAATGCACCATACTTATTTGAACACAGTAAGATATTCAGTAGTTTGTGGGACAGTTTCATAGCGATGCAGTAAAGTTATGGAGGTATCTTATGTTCAGAAAACAAACGATTTTAACTTTTTCCTTCACTCTACTTGCTATGAATTCAACGTGCTAGTTCGTTCGTTGTACACGGGCGTCTATTTTGATCAACATTATCGTTATTTTTGTTTCTTGTATGCGTTTGGCGTTAGCCCTTTTTGCCCTATTAGAACAGACAAAGTACCTATACTTAAAAAGAGATCTATAAAGTTAAAAATAATGAAGAAAGATATAACACAACACAATAACTACTCATGTAGGTAAATTATGACAAAGTACAAAAACAATAACAAATGCTTATATATGTACATAAAGTATGTACGTACATATCCCACATATGGCAACCATGAATAAAGAAATGTACTTGTAACGAATAAAATCACATTTATATTTACTCACATCTGAAACACAAAAATTACAAGTCACTTCACGTGTCCCAAGCCGCCTCGGTTAACGATACCTAAAAACTGCTCTGAAGTTTCTGTGCAGAAAATTTAAAAAGCTGAAATCCAAGGAGGTACATTTTGGCGACTTTCACCGTCCCAGGATACGCATAAGAAACGGAAATGGTAAACTGGAAACACTGCGAGTGTACAACAACTCTTAAACGCTATTCGTAAAGAGTCACCAAGTTTTCTCTGACGGTCTTCATGGGAAGAGACATGCAAAATTCGCGTTATTTTCTGACAGCTAACTAGACTCCAAGTGACTATAGGCTCGTTCGACGTCTCCAGCTGGCGATATTGTCGTGACTTGCCGCGGAGAATGCTTACACGGTAGAGGCCAATCTTTGTAAAGACAAAACACACGTAAATGACAACACATAAACGTTCGATGGCCAATTGAATCCCTGAGTATGCTCGGTTCTGTATAGGAAAGTGAAGTTTAGTCTGCTACAAAATGATAACGTGAATTCTGGATGTCTCTGCTCATGGACATACCCAGCAAATGGGTTGGGGGCAGAGACTCTAAATGAACGTGCCCTCAACCCCCCCCCCCCTAAACCCTTTTTTCTGAAGGGTAAAAATATATTTTTTAGTTCTTAAATGAAAAGGTGTAATAAACCACGTTAATGTAGTTATGCATCTTATATAATGAAAATGAGCAAGTAAGAAATTTGTTGAATCCACATGTACATAATATGAATCACTAATTTGAGAAACAATATAAGTCAGTTTTCTACCAAAGTGAATTGTGGGTTATATCATTTTGTACCGTGGTAGTCAGTGAAATGTAGTGTATCTCAAATGAACTCATAGTTCAGTTCCCTGTTACTCTCGCAAATTATGCTTAATGCGGGTTAATAATACGTGTATTTACCTCTGTGCAAAATTATAAAACCCACAACTCATTTTGGTACAAAATTTACATATGTTGTTTCTTAAATTACTGATTCAGTTATGAGGTCTTGTGTCTCCCCTACGATCACTCATTCCCTCCCCTCCCCAAATTCACCGTATATGAAATCCTGGAAGTTTTCCATACTGACAGTGCCTTTAACTCTTGAATATATGTCACACACTCGGAGAGACTTCTTACAGCCATGCCCGTGCTATGAACAGCTGTCCTGCAACATTTCCGTTCATGGTGTGACGAAGGTTTGTGTTTTTGTCCCGTATATGAGTTTTACGGACGCGACCTGTTGTTGTGTTGGCTGGCGTGGGTGAGGCGAGACGTCATCAACTGCGATGACTCCTATCAAGTAGACAAGTTAGGAGAACTCCTGTGACTGTATCTGTTCGTGGACTTTCCACTAGTAAATGAACGAGGAAATTCGGTGTTTAGCTATCCATATCGATGAACAAGAAGCAAATGTGGCCGCGGTTAACTGTTCCGAAATAAACATATTCGTATACGCTGCGAACCAGTACGACATTGTATTTGTAGTTGAGAGTATGGTCGATTTGTTTACATATGCGGCGGATTGTATATACAGTTGATTTAGTTAATTTTTGTTTTCGAGTACAATAATGGGAAATAAAATACTTTATTTGTCTTATAATAACCAACCTGTTCACCTTCTTCACACTACTACAGCACGAACCCCCGAGCGTCCACCATAATATTACGAAGGCTTATTGTCGTTTAACAAACCAATCAGAGATGAGCATACAAGAAAAATGTTGTTACGGTTGTGTATTTTGTTATTTATTTGAAAACAACCACCAATGAACACTAGGATTTGTTTTTTGAAATGTTGTACAGAACAGAGTAAATTACAATACACGACCCTACACCGTACATTGCATTCAGTGAGCACAAGTTTTTCTGCAATGAATAATTAATAACATATAATTTATAGGATGTACAGTACATTTAACACTTAATTATCAGCGATGAAGCACGCATTTCACAGCCGGGAATATAACTTTGTAATTGTGGTAAACTTAAGAAACTCTCATTTGTTAAAGACTAAATAACTACTGCACATAAACGTGCACGAGCGCGCGCGCACACACATATGCATACAGATAAAGTGACTTACATAAATAAATACACAAACAAACGAGAATAACAAGTCGGTATTTAGTTTAGTTTTAATCGGAAATAATGACGATTGGAACAACTTCTGACATAATGTAGCCGTATGCCACCAACCTGAATGTGGTCAAAGCGAACTTGTGCCATATAATCGCGACCTGAAACTAAGTTACTTAATAAAGTTTTAAAACCTGAAGACTTAGCTGATATTGGACGTTGTAACACTACTTTAATTGTCGGGTAAGATTTTTGCTAATGTATTTGAATATTTCTTGCAATGGAACACAGTTACGTACTATACTGCTGTGGACATACACCATTGCAATATTATGTCGTCCCAGAAATCTACTATAGACCAAAAAAAACTAAATACGAAAAAATGAGAAAACAAGCCTAGTTCCGCTGTAGTCAACACATCCATTAACCAAACTAACAGAAAATGAAAGATCTCATGAAGAATTAGTCAACAATAAATGAAGAAAAATAAAATACACATCAAAAACTAAAAGTCGAAAGACAAACCAAATAATCTATAAAAACTTTGGACCCTACAATTTTGCTGTAACAGCGAAATTACTGGAGTTTTGACGTTGTAAAAATACCTTGAACTATTGTTTAAAAACCAGTAATTAAAATGTGTTAAAACATTTGAAGATTTCCGCTTCGTCTTTAGGCAAGTAGCGAATTATAATTTCAAATCAGTTAATAAAATACGTTAGTATAATACTCTAATTTCATTTAAAGCTCTGAAGTGTATTAAGTTTTTTGTACAATTTTGCTACAAGAGATTTAAAAAAAAACACACACACACAAACGGGACTGTTTAGCATTATCAAGAAAAACTTTGCACAACTTGAAATGCTTGATTCGAGTCATTTGAGAATACGAGAAAAGCTACCTGCTTAGATTCAGTTAAAGTCTTGACACATAGTTTTTTATTTTTCTTTTTCACTAAATTATACCAGAGCAAACATCTTAAGAGGTGATAAGTTATAACTGAACAGTAGCCGTATTTCTTGTTTACGGTAGCTTCTCGCTAAACTCGTATAAAGGAAAGAAAACCACGCACCATTCTTACACAGGTACGCATAACTTCAAAACATACTTGAGAGGAATATTTGCTCAGCATGTTCAAATATATGAAAGTCTTGCAAGAATAAAATTTCTACGTAGTTTTCCTGTGAGGTTTCTGTGCCAGATGCTGCGTCTCTACATTTACTCTGGGATTGACTAAGTACGCCTCTATCGGACATTGATAGAACTTATCAATCAACCACCAGCAGCATATACAGGACGTTTCAGGACGGAGTGTGTTAATTTTGCGTAGTAATAGTTTACAGAACGTAAGTCAGAAATGCGCTTACAATTTGTCCGCGAAGTGAATATGTATGATTAAGGGCGCGGTCTACCGCAATTTTCATCACCATTTTTTTATTTTTTATCTGTACCAGATACATTTTTATTCTTATTTTAGACAGAAAATGTGACTAAAATTGGCTCTTATGAAATTTTTTTATCTCTCATAGTTTTCGCGTAATGGCTTGTTAAAGTAATATTTTGCATGTTTCCGTTTTAACGACTACACTAAAACCAACTGATATTCCAAACTAAAAAAAAAACACAGTGGATAAACGCATTGCAGGCTACAATGACATGCTCATAAAATTAAAGAATAAAAATTATTTGAATTTTAAAAAAATACTGAAACTGAAAATAAAAATTAAAAATATTAAATAATTTTTTTAAAAATACAAATAATTTTATTATTTAATTCCATGAGCATGTTATTGTAGCCTGCAATCTCTTTAGTCACTGTGATTTTTTTTTTAGTTTGGTATATCAGTTGGTTTTAGTGTAGTCGTTAAAACTGAAACATGCACAATATGTCTTTAACCAGCCATCACGCGAAAACTGAGAGATAAAAAAATTTCATAAGATCCAAATTTAGTCACATTTTGTGTCTAAAATAAGAAAAAAAAATATCTGGTACAAATAAAAATTTAAATAATGGTGATGAAAATTGTTATAGACTGCGCCCTTAATGCTACTCTGTAAATCGACATTAAAATAATTTTTTATGTAAAAAATTAAATAGCACCTTGAAATTAAACGACGCCTCAAATGATGTCGTAGCAATGAAAGCTCAATTTAGTAAAATATTGTGAACATACGCCATTGCACTGCTACGCCGTCTCAGAAAGCTATATGAGTGAACAAAAAAAAACAGTAGAAGAGAAACAAGCCAAATAACCGCTGAGTTTTATCAGTTTTCTTTGCTGTCGCTTTTTATTCTTTTTCTAAACTTCTAATTTTCGTTTTGTATTTTCTCTGACACAATTCCTCTTCGGATTTTCAAGATCTCTGATTAATGTTTGTGTTGGCTGCTGCCACTTCGGATTGTTTTCCCTGTATTGTTTTTCTTTGTTCACTCTTTGTTCACTGAGATGACGACGTAGCACTACAACGGCGTACTGTATGTCCCAAACAATCCACTGAATCATTTATTCGCACTGCAAGAATCTTTGTATGACACTAATGAAAGACTAAGTAGATGTTTTAATTTTTAAAAAGTTACCTCAAATTCGATTTTTTTGGAACTGTTATTGGCAATTTACGGACAAAATTGTAACTAACTTTCAACTTCTGACATAGCACTGCAACGGCGTATGATCAAAATAATTCACTGAATCATTTATTCGCACTTCAAGAATCTTTGTATGACACTAATGAAAGACTAAGTAGATGTTATTTTAGTTTAAAAAAAATTGAATTCGATTTTAGTGGTAGTGCTATCGGCAATTTATGGACAAAATTGTAATTAACTTTCAACTTCTGACATAGCACTGCAATGGCGTATGTCCAAAATAATTCACTGAATCATTTATTCGCACTTCAAGAATCTTTGTATGACACTAATGAAAGACTAAGTAGACGTTGTTTTAATTTTTAAAAAGTAACCTCAAATTCGATTTTTCGGGTAGTGTTTCTTTGGCAATTTAACTTCCTTTTCAACAGCTATCAATGGACTCCGTCCTGATTCCCTTTGTACACAGTTAATGAGTGGACGAGTCATGAGACAGTTATATAGGTAGTTCTAGATAAAGTGAGTACTCAAACTAGCCCTGCTAAATTTTTATTTTCGATCAGTTCTTGTTGTCGTTCCGCGCGTAACGGCTAACGACGGGACATGGGACATGTTTTACCTCTCTGGACACGTCACTTGATTTTTGCGCATGTAAGATGAATTGTCCAGTCGGTTGGAACCTATTTATTTTGATTTTTTTTTTTTTTTTTTTTCATTTTGTAGAACACAAATGTGTTATGTCGAATTCAGTTTATTTTATTTTAGTATTGTTGCATTTAAATGAAAAAATACACGGAACTTCATTCGGCAATTCGCTGCCAACCGTACGAAGAGTAAGGTAACTAATGTTTATGTTAATTAATAGGAAGAAATGGCTAGTGATTTTCCCGTAGGTTAAATCTTAAGTGCTCACTTTATCCCGAATGACGTATATATAGTCCTCCCACGGGAATATTTGGATTTCAAAGTGCAAAATGGTGCTATTTAGCCGAACAACTGATAAAAGATTACCGTAACAAAAAAAAACACTTTAACAAATTAGTTCCTATTTCGCGCAGTTAATTTTAACTAAAATTAGACAGCCAAAAATAGTCGAACATTAAATACAGTATACTATATTATGTAATACAAACACATTGTTAGTGTTGGCAACACAATTTCTTCGCAGAATCGTAAAATAAATAGACGAGTAATTACATGGGCGAGGAAAATACACAGCATCTGCTGGAAGCAAGCTACATTTTTCGTTACCAGTCGAAATTTTACCATTAGATGAAATCGTTTTGTCAGTTTCACTGTACGTTGTGTGCTTCTTGACGGATTTAGTTAAAAATCATCCATACGAGTTCGTTCTTTTAGACATGGTAACCAGTAACAAAAAAAAAACAGCAATACAACAATTTCACAACAGTTTTAACAGAAAAAAAATTATATCAAACCTACAAAATGAAGCGGAATATAATACAAAGGAATCAAGAAATTCTGTTTTCTTTACAGGAATCTTAAAGAAACACTGAAATATCTCATAATAATATTCTACTATCGAATATTTTTAAAAAAATGTTTGAAAGCTTAAAGCATGGATGCTGCACATCTCAAAGAAAACATTGCAAATAAAATCGAAACTGCCCAACGACCACGGTCGTAGAAGAACAGGTCTGGACACTCGCCTATCTACCAATGTATTTTGCTTGACCCCCTTGTTGTTTGGCTGTAGTTCGTCAAGTTACCGAGAATATTGTGTTTTATTGACGCTTCAGTTAAGGCGGTCGCTAGAACTTGGGGTAGGCGCTAGGCAGCACCTTCAACTATTTAGGTACAACTCATAACTTACATTTGAATACAACTTGATATTACGTGCCTTCTTTCTTTAAAAATTCCTGGGGAAAATTTTTTGTATCAAAATGAAGGAATTATGCTGGCGGCGTAATAAAAGCTGGCCATCGTAAGAATACGGAAAACGAATCCTAATCCAAAAATTGTCGAACTTTCCCTCTTCCGTCGAACAACGTATACAACGAGAAATAAATGATGTAATGAAATAATAACGAATTGAAATAATTCATTTATTATAATGCATTCAATAGAAAATAGTTCTTTTTCTTTTTCTGGTATTCTGGAAAGTTAAACATAATGTCGAATATTATATTATGAAGATGGCAATTCTGAAACGTCTCTTTTGTGCTGAATTGCGTGTTCTGACGTCCACAACTGGCGCATGAACGGCGTTTGCAGCGTGTCACGCGTATTCTTTTTTTACACAAAACCGTCGAACTTATTCATATCACGTTTATCTACGAAAAGAACAAGCACTTGAAACTATGCTTCTATGTTTTCAAAAATTTAACACGTTTGTTAGAAACATGATTTTCGGGCCTCTCAAAATGGCTAAAAACGGGATTTTTTTGACTACTGTAACTCCGAAAATAATACCTGAATTCATAAAGTGCGTCGGGCGTCTTCGACATAAATATGATTTTAGTTTTTTAACATGGGTGTTGGGATTATCTTATTATGTACTTCCTGTAATGAGGATCATAATGGTGTTGGTAATAACGTTAAAAACATTTTAGGGTGTTTTCGGTAAACAGAAGGTTCCAAACACCCTTGAGTTACAACTACTACATGTGCTTGCTTGTTAGTCAGCAAACTTCTTTAGAACTGGGCTGGAAAAGGTGGGGATAGGATCTTCTAAGTGGTCGTGATGGCCAGGCGTCATGCACTCACGTGACGGAAAAGACGGGACATGTGTGACGACTGAAGAAGTGCCCACGCAATATGTGACTCACACTACAACACGTCAGATAGTGTCTGTGGACCAGGTGTGGATTACGACACATCGTCACATCAAATAACAATACCCGACAGCAAGGACGGATCCAAGTGTCGAAGGAGGGTTAGGGGAAATCGACATATTTTAAAGCTCCTTAAAATTAGAACTGGAACAGAAGAGGATTTTAATAGCATTTAAATTAGTGTAAAGTTTTACTCAGCAAATTGTGAAGAAAATCAGTAATAAAAAAGTAAGCCTAGGTTAGTTGGAATGTACGTAAAAATGATGTAGCTTACATTATTTACTTTGTGACAAAACCCTGTAATGTTGTCGCCACTGTCCAATCCCAGACAGCAGGAAAAACTTGCTACAAGCTTGTAGCAAGCTTGCCAATACAAGCCAGTAACCTTGCAGCAAGTATGAAATGGCAAGTCAATAAACTTGTTACAAGCCTGCTGCAAGTTGCCCAGTTTATACATTTCTAACTTGCTGCAAGCTTGATTTGTAAGCTTGCTGCAAGTTGATTTTCAAGACTGCTGCAAGCTTAATTTGCAAGCCTGAAGAATAAATCAAAATTTTATTTTCTGCAATATTTTCTCTATCATTCATGTTTTCATCTTAAATATTGCTTGTTCATCGACTTGTGATGTTAATTACTAAACATTAAATTTCGGCTCCTGTGCCGGAACCACTGACCCCTTGTTTTCAAAGCGGGTATGCTAACCACTGGACTATTACGAATACTTAAGAGGTGTAGTAGTGAGATTCGGTTGTAAGATAACGAACTTTGTTATGGAAATGCTTATGTTTGTGAATTTACTTATAACAGTAAATATATCAGTTTACTTGCAGTTGTACATAATATCGTAACAGTTGTTTTAGCTAGCATATGAAACAATGTTACTTTTTAAAGTGCTTGTTCATTTACAAAGTTCAGTTTAAACCTCAAGTTCGATCATTATTGCTGGCACAGAAAATATTTCATCAATTAAGATTGCTAAGTAAAATTTCAATGCAATATCAGCTTAGTATAGTGGACAAGTTGCTTGCAGCTTATCATATGACCAGTCTTGCTATGTAAGTGTAATTAAAGTAAAATAAACCTTTGTCGCAAGTTTGGTTCAGGCTTGCAGCAAGATTTCTGAGAAAGCTTGCTATGGCAAGTTAAATTAAAGTGAAATGTAAACTTTCTGCAAGCTTGATTCAGGCTTGCAGCAAGTCTCGTGAGTAAACTTGCTATGGCAAGCCAATATCAAGAGAAATGTAAGCTGGCAAGCAGGTTTGCAGCAAGTCTGCTGCAAGTTGCCTAGTTGACACTTTTTTACAGTTTTGCATTTAAGGTTAACTTGTAAGCCATCAAGCTTAACACAAGCTTGCAAGAAATTTAACTGCAAGCATTTTTCTTAAATACACTTGCAGAAAGCTTGTCAAGCTAAATAATACTTACGCCAGCATACAAGCTTAAGGCAAATGCAAGCAAGTTTATAACTGCAAGCAAATGCAAGGCTTGCAGTAAGCTAACATATTGTGTGGGATGCATATCAGCAGCTTTCTTTAGTAGTGAGTTTTATTGAAATAGTCGTGTTTTATTTGCTTTAAAGGTAAGGTGTACTGATACACCTTGCGAGTTAAAAATGACTCTCTGTTCACCTCACAGCGTGCTGATTTTAGTACGAAAGGTATATATTTTTCCCCTTAAGTTACATTACGATCACGGGAAATATTTTGGTATCGTTGGGGAAACCTGTCCTCAGGATTATTATATAATCGAGAACACTGAGAGGGACGACAGTGCACATATATCTACTGCTGAGGCCGTGATTAGAGTAGTGACTAGTGCACTCGCCTGTCACCAAGGCAATTCGGGTTCGATTCCTGGCGATGTCGATCGGTTTGGGAATCGTGCCGGGTTGATCGGCGGGTGTATTATAGTCGTATATTTCCAACTTTATTGTGAAGTTATACAATTTTTTTTAAATGTCATTGTTACAATTACTCTTTCTTTCGTGTCTGTTAAAACAATTCCAGTAGTCAGCATTTTTAAAACGCGTTGACATAGGGGAATTTGTCCGTGTGAATTGTTTTGTAAAAAATAAAATAAAATAAAAAAATTGTACGGTTACGGGAAAGTGTTTTGTTTTTTAAATTTGGCTTAAACAATCTGTAGATTGTATCATGTAACGGTGCTAGTTCGTGGACGGCGAAACCTTGTTACCGAAATCAGCTTAAAACAATGTTTTATGAGACACTGGTGACAAACTTGGTCATAATTATTGCTCATGAGTACGCAGACTGTGTATTTCATAGTTAATGGTACGTTCAAATAAAATCGGTTATAAGTAGCAAATTGATGATCTGTCCAGAAATTCTATGAAATCGGATGTTCTCACCAATATTTTTACAGTGTAACAATAAAGTACGCAGACTTTCGCGGCTGTTGTCTGGGAATACACGTTAAGAACGAAAGTGAGATGCTATGTTCCCTACGTGCTCCCCAAAAATATTCAAGCATACAAAATGACTGATGTATGGTTCTAGCAGTGTAGTAGTCCCGCTGTTTGGCCAATAAGGAATGCCCTATGTTTTCCGTATGGTTTTCATAAGTTTTAATAATGTACGTGTGCACATTGTACTTAGCTTGTACACGTATTCCCTGTGCGTATTTTCTGTGGGTGTAATTGATGGCTTCGCAGAAGTACCGATTTCTGTAATTTGAGGTATTATCTATGACCTTGTATTTGTCAAATTAAGTTCTGTGTTTAGCTTTTATTGAGTGATCTGCTATGGTTGATCGATATAGCCACTGGGTTCTGGCGAAAATAATTTTGCAACAAACTAGCTTCAATGCTTAATGTGAACAAGTGTAGTTCTGCCTCATTGATTGCTAGGGACCCGAAAAATTCGCGTTTTGTTTTGAGCACAGGCTATAACTCAAACAAGTGTAAGTTAACATATTTTTCGCAACTGATCCTTGACTCATTTGACACACACTGAAGAGCTATTAATCAATAATGAAGCACCAATTAAACGCAGACTCAATAATGTGGGATCACTGAAATAGCGAACAGCCGATGTGCTGTCTGCTTAAGTACCCGGATCAGTGGAGGATCCACCATTGCGCGAAAGAGGGTGGGGAGGACCATGACTTAAAAAGTGTGTATACATACACCCCAAGCTGAAAGCTGGGGGTCCGGGGGTCATCCCTCGGGACAATTTCGATTTTAGAGATGCAAATGGTGCTTTTTAAGGAGTTTACACACAAAAAATTTAATTACATAAGTAAGAAAGTTTTAAAATAAATTATGTCTTAAAAAGTAAATAGTGCTAATTAAAAAATATACTAGAAAAAATAAAAAAATAAATAAATCTGATCTTAAAAAAAGGGAGGGGCCGGTCCCATGCCCACCTCTAAATCCGCCACTGACCCGGATATTCTTGCAAGCTAGCTTTCAGGTCAGTTAACCCGCGAATTTTTCCTGTCTCTATTGATTGCACGTTTTTTTTACTCTCTGCATCTTGGGTTCCAACCCGCAAATCACAGACGTCTGGTGCCCCAGTAACCTTACTCTGGTTGGCACAGTCAAACGAGTAACGCCTCTTCACAAAGACACGCTGCCAATAAACATGAAGCACAGCTGCAGATGTGCACGAAGACAATAAAACAAGTTGATTTACATGATTTTTGCCACTAAAGGTCAGTGGCTCGTCTTATTTAGAATAATTGTCAAGCCAAAAGCCACTTGCATTTATTTTTTACCTGGTAATTATTCTTCTGTCAGTACTAGTAACCAGCTTAGACTGAAAGGAAATTTTGTAGGAAGTCTTCCCTGCAAAATTATTTTCTAGTAACCACTAAATAATTTTGTGGTGGCCACTTAAAGATTTTGAAGTGACTACAAAATAAATTTTGCAGCGTGAATACCCACAAAGTATCTTGTAGCTACCACAAAATACTTTTTCCGTGTAGATTTATTGCAAACGTATGTCTGGTGTAGTTTAAACTAACCTGTATCAGATACGTTTAAGAGCATTACCAAACATGTCTGGCGACAACATTCAGTAACTTCGAAGTGTGCTGACTGGGTTGTTTATATTGGTGCTGTTGAAGCCTAATTCACGAATGAGTGCACTTATCTGACTGTTACATGTTGTGCACTGTAAAGTGAGCATATTTCAAGATTCTGCTAAAATTTTGTTTTGATCAATTCCCTTTCTCCGCACCACTTACAACGTTAATATGTCAATTTTTCTTGGAAAATAAAGTGCTCGGGTAGACTACCATTGCACTAAAAATTTACCAAGAATACAGCAATAAAATATAATTAATAGGTGTTAAAGCCCTTCAAATAGCCTTAAAATGCTGAACATTATAGTGAATCGCCTATATTATTGTATAGTCCAATGAACTCCATCGTACTGATTGCCAGGGGTTTCTTGAATGCCAACATTATATCACAATCACTAGCCCATGGAGTCAGTTGAGACGAGGTTTCATGAATAGAACATTTTAGATTTTGAGTTTCAAATTACGTTTGTTAATGACATTTCTCACTCGTCTGAAGCAGGCAAAAGTCCAGCGATGTTTTATGCAGGGAGGGATTTATAAAAAAAAAAAAAAAAAAATTGCAAGGTTATTCCAAGAGAGCCGACACTTTGTGTGAATGTCTACATCCCCCTCCCCCTTAAAAATAAACCAGTGCCTTTCTGAAATAATTATGTTGGAAAATTCTAACTGTATTTTTTTTAGACGATGATCGCCCCTACTGCCCCCCCCCCCCAACCCCCCTCCCCTTTGGAAACTACCGTCGTGTTAAGTTTCTTTCCTTTTACAAATTAGCACACGGGATATTCCCACAACGGTAGAACAAAAATTAACTTCCTCACACATTGAAACGCACTTGAAGAGCGTGTCGTATTTTCCTAAATTCATGTAGAGTATAATGTCTATAATTTGTTTCGCTTGACATATTTTGTGAAATAACAAGTTTTACCTGTAGCAAATAGTTGTACATTATTATGAAGTTCAGGAAGGGGGAACCAATAAAAACGCATGTATCATTATAACCACGTCACAGCCCACACGTAACCACTTGTGACGTGTTGCATGGTACGGTCTGGCAGCCGGGCGACGCCCTGCGCATGCGCGAGCTTGCCAACTACTGTACGTGTCGTCATTTGACCTCCGTCCTTGCTCTATTCCCGACCATGAGCTCATGCACGGATGCAAGACGAGGCACCGCCTCCATTATGTCGCCGCCGTCTGCTAGTGTCGCCCTGGTCTCTCTCTCTCTCTCTCTCTCTCTCTCTCGTCACAAGTACAGTAGGTTATGCTTATGGCTAGGAATATTTCGCGAGTTCAACGACCAACAAGCTAGAATCAATTATCCTGTGTATACCGAAGCCCTACCATTTGTCCATTACCATGCTACTCATTCAGACAGCAGACAATGAACGAATAGACGGGGCTTGGTATTCATAGGACATTGGATTCTATCATGCAGGTCATTGAACTCGCGAATTTTTCCTAGCCCTAGTTATGCTTACTAAAATGCAAATTTCGCGTTGTTATTTGGCTGCATCGTGGGATTCAATCCTCTATACTCATCCGTACAAGATCCGAGACGTTACATACACACCAAGCGAGGCGGCGGCGCAACGGTAAAGCTGGATTCACAACCACCACTTAGCGTACGTGCATGCTAGCATTCACATCCTCGCGTAGCTAGCGTGCGTACGTAATAGAGTTGATAAACTTTCTACATCGTACGTACGTACGCTAAGTGGTGGTTGAGAATGCAGCATGTGCAAACGTAAGACTTAAATTAAATATTAATTTATATTGAGAAATCGTTTGGACGGCGTCATGCATCAATAGTCTAAGCGCCAGTTGCTAGTTCGGTATAGGATATTATTCTGTGTTGAAACTGTCCGATAAAAAGTATTTTACCCCGACATCCTGTGACTATAAATATTGGAATTGTAACACCAATTTTTTTTTTAAATACAGTTTCAAATTCGAAAAACATATGGCATGTTTTACTGATAACTTATAATTGGCGTATAGCCTATTGATGCATAACGCCGTCCATTTATGTTGCGGTAATAAGTTACTTAATTCGATTGTAAAATAAAAATAAAGTATGGTCATCTAATATCATCATTTTGTTACGACATAAACAATTTCCGCGCATGTCTAGATTATATATTGTTGTGAAACCAAAATCTACTACTTAACGTACGTGCGTGTGTTCGTACGTACATTAAGTGTGGTTGTGAGTCCGCCTTAACACGCTGGACTTGCATTCGGGAGAACTCGGGTTCGATCCCCGGCTCCGGCCATCCTTACTTCGGTTTTCCAGAAGTTTCTAGAAATCGCTCTAGGCGAACGCTGGGATGGATCCATAACAAAGGCCATAGCCGACTCCTATCTCAGCTCCTGTTGTTGTACCAAGTTGTATCCACAGACGCGAAATGACGTGGCGGCTCGTTTGGTGTTGGCGAACTTCGCCGCTTATTGGCTGCCATAGACTGTTGAAGCCAGCCCCGTGGCTGATTGACTCCTGCATGTTACGGCAGGTTTCCTATTGGTCTGGCTGCCGATTATCAGAGCAGCTGCCTCACACTGATTGGCAGTAGGTGTTTCCGCCATGTTGCTGGCCAGGGAAGTCATTTGCTGGCATGTGTGACCGAGTTCGCTGACCTACCGGCTATTTCGCTTCTGTATTCCTAAATATTCTGTGGTTGTACGTTACCGTCTCTAATGACCTCGCTGTCAACTAGACGTAAAGCCCACTTACCGTACACACACACACACACACACACACACACACATATATATACACACACACACACACACACATAAAACATTTATTGATCCCTTCCACCTTGGATTTATCAGTTTCTTCTCGATAACTTCTGTTCCAGTCGATTTATCCAAATTTTTGTCACGACAAGGCATCGATACAAACTTAATCGATTTTCTACAATTGTTGGAACCATAATATATTCTATATTTTGCAACGGGAAACAGCTGAAAAGGGAAACATGCTTTATTTACGGGAGCGACTACAGAGGCCGCAACGTTATCAGAAACAATGCCATATGGATTCCAAAAAGTGAATGAAACAATAAACTATGCCTTGTCAGCGTGAAAAAAGTAAAACAATGTGTATATTCCCTGATTTATAAGAAAAACCGTAAAATCGATCTTACAGGCATCAATCCCCCTTAAGGGCGCTCGCTGTCTACCACAATTTTCATCGCCATTTTTTATTTTTTATTTGTACCAGATATTTTTTTCTTATTTTAGACACAAAATGTGACTAAATTGGACTCTTATGAAATTTTTTTATCTCTCATAGTTTTCGCGTTATGGCTTATTAAAGTCATATTTTGCATGTTTCCGTTGTAACGACTACACTAAAACCAACTGATGAAAAAAAATCACAGTGGATAAATACATTGCAGTCTACAATGTCATGCTCATGAAAATAAAGAATAAAAATTAATTATATTAAAAAAAAAATGCTGAAACTGGAAATTAAAAATTTTAAAAATTCAATAATTTTTTTGATAGAAATAATTTTTATTCTATATTTTATGAGCATGACATTGTAGCCTGTAATGACTTTATCCACTGTGATTTATTTTAGTTTGGTATATCAGTTGGTTTTAGTGTGGTCGTTAAAACGAAACATGCAAAATATGAGTTTAACTAGCATTACGCGAAAACTATGCGAGATAAAAACATTTCATAAGAGTCAAATTTAGTCACATTTTGTGTCTAAAATAAGAAAAAAATATCTGGTACAAATAAAAAATAATATAATGGTAGAGAAAATTGTGGTAGACCGCGTCTAAGTCACGTGACCTATTTGACCTCAGTACAGTAACGGTGAGTTTTCGGACCTATATTCGTATAACTTTTTTTTGTTCTCCGATATGTGCGAATTAAAGCCCCAAAATATTGGTAATACTTAACTTCAAAAGGAACGAAAATTTTACTTGAACACAGGCTCGAAAACGCTCCATTACTGTAGTACAGGTCTTATGACTTACAGCGCATGCACGGCGTGCGGGCTGGATCATGCTACGTCGTATAATGCCTACAGTACAATTAAATACGACTCGTCTGTTATTTAATTTAGAACAATGCCTGCGATGGCATTTCTCAGTAACGCGATGTAGCCCGTACGCTATCCATTGTTACATAATGTGAATATATGGGTTTACGAACATACACAATTAACAGGGCCACGATTCTGTCGCGAATAGATTTTTGTTCCACTTTGTTTCAGTGTCTCACGCGCACATCGGCAGTTCTGCTTTATGATTACTGGCAGCGTGTCCTTCTTCAGACACATCCCTCATTTGACTGCACCAATCAGAAGATTATTATGGCTCCGTACGTCTGTGATTTGCCAAGGTAAGTGAGGGTAAAATTATCAAATTGCAGACGATGTAGCAGAGCCAAAGATGTGCACATGAAACCAAATTTTGCCAAAATCTTTTCGTCAAAAGATCGTGGCTCTGACCATTGCTTATGAGTGATTTGTTGCTGAAACCTGTTAAAACATTAAACACGCATCCCACGAAGACAATATAGTTGATTGTAATGAAAGGATCTGGTGTAATTTATTTATATTTTTTTTATCAAGAAACTCTGAATAAGGAGTCCACTCAAACTACAACATAACAAACAGACATAAATGAAAAACAAACAAAAAGAATAAAACACTGAGTGTAAAATTATAATGAAATTCGACCGACAACAGTTGACAACATACTATACAATTAATTATAAGACAACACTGCTGTCAGCAAGGAATATCCAGAAATTCCGAGTTGGAAATTCAGTCAGATTGCTACAAAACACCAACAGAACAAACAGACGAAAACAAACACAATATGAAAAAAACAATGGCAATCTACAAGGACGAAAGTAGACAGCAGACAAATGAATATAGGACAACAGTCGACACATGATTCAAACAATGAAGACTGCTACGTTTCGGAAATTGAAACCTACTCCCGTATTCAGGCTGTCTTGTCGGCTTGTTGTCTTCGTGGGTTGCAACAGGTTTCAGCAATAAATCATGAGCAATGGTGTTGGATCATAAACCCAAACCTTCTTATTATTACCAAGTCCCATTGCAACAAACATTCAAACGTTACGTTATGTACTGTGAACTGTCGTGCAGGAATGACACATTTTTGGACCTATGTTTATAAAACAATTTTTTTGCGTCAGATGTGAGGATTGTTCCTCTAGACATGAAAATTAGCATTTAAATTTAACGTAGAATACTTGCGATACAAAGATTTATAGTTAAATCTGATAAATTGATTGATTCTACTTTTAAATTGCTAGCTAGGTAGCCAGAGCCCTTAGCCCTTCATTTGAAGGTCGTTAAATAATTGCGTATGTAGGGAAGTCTACCCGACACAAAATTTTTTTTCCGCTAACTTAATTAAAATTATTGTTTAATTCGGTCAGTTAATATATATCCAAGTTAATTTAATTTATCATCGTACGAATCACGAACGTTCACTTCTGAAATGATTGAAATCGTGCCGGGCGATGCCGTTGGTCGGCGAGTAGACAAGGCACAGACTGAATGCACGGTACATTCATTATTGAAATCTGCAGGAATTTTAAAGTCAATATCACAAAAGAAAAATAACAGTCGCAAGAAAATTAAGTCTTAGCCAACTTTGTGAGATATCATAATGCTACTCTGATGCGTTTCTGGCGAGTATTCACAATGCCATAATTTTAAAACCTCGAATCATACATACATTCAAATGTGTGTGTATATACACCTAAATAAACACACCTAAACACACACAAAAACACACACCCATATATATATATATATATAAAGCAATGTAATATGTTATGTGCAGTTTTGTAGATAATTGTGATAATAGTCTAAAACAAGTAGTTCATTAATTTTATTTTAATTTAGTCCTCCATCCCTAGCATGTCTGTTAAACTCACAATTTAAATAGGTTTACAGAGTGTGTTCACTAACGGAGAACAAACGCAGTGCTACAACACTCCAGCAGTAGACTGGCATGGATGGGGTACAGTAACTATGGCGTTTACCACGCGGCTTTTGAACCCTCGACTGTTTTCCAATCTTAAATTATACTTCACGACCTGTGTTGATCACTTGAGCCGTCGCTACTAGTCTGCTGATGCTTTTGTAATAACTAATTTTACTTTCCGATGTTCTTTCTATCTTTGCACGGAAAGAAATATTTCGTGGCAGCTACAAAATATTCTGTGGGTATTTACTCTGCCAAATTTATTTTGTGGTCACCACAAAATCATTTCGTTGACACCACTAAAATTTTATGGCCACCACAAAATTATTTTACGGTTGCTACAAAATAATTTTGCAGGGGGGTCTTCCTACAAAATTTTTCTTCCAGTGTGTCCAACAAATGGATTTAAAAACAACTACAGTTTTTATAGACTCGTTCGTGTACGTCCAAGATCTGTCGGACTGTGGTGAAATCGTACATAGGGGTGGCAGGGGGGGGGGGGAATGCCCCCCCCCTGGATTTAGAATTTTAAGTGTACAAAATAATTTTTTTTTGTATTTTGTTAGTTAAATAATGCTAACTTAGCACATAAAACTGAAGTTTTACTATCAAAGTTTCTAATTTATACATGCTTAATTAATAGAAAGATGCAACAAGGTCACTGTCACCGAAAAAATCTCCCCCCCCCCCCCAAGAAAAACCTAGCCTCAAAACGTGTTAGTTTCACAGTGTGAAATAAATATTGTATGAAGCGGCCAGAGGTTGTCACTCCAGACGCAGATTTTCGACTGAGCGCCCGTCGGTAGGGACGTGAAAAATTCGCGTTTTCTTTTGAGCGCATGCTGGAATCCAAACAACTGTAGTTCGCAGCACTCCTGCATTAGGGCTTACTTTGACGTATCTGACATCTCGCGGCGGGCGCTGAACCAGTAGTAAAGAAGCAACTAAGCGCAGACCCAATCATCGACGGTGTTGAACTGCTACTCTATGTCGAAGCAATGTCATTTCCTGCACACAGCTAATTTGTGTGTCGCTGTTATACTTGTATATTGATTAATATGTGTGTTATGCAATTTAAAATTTATGTTCTTGTATGGTAAAGATGTCTGAACAGTTATTGCGAGATATTCTGTGATTACTGTGCTTTAAAGTGCTTTTATCTTTCTGACATACGAGGTTGCAGTTGAACACCAACACACCATCGATATAGTATCACTAGGACCCGGTAGTTTTCGCGAAAAGATTTTTGTCCCACTGTGTTTCAGTGTTAGATTTAGATTTTAGATTTAGTTTATTGCATCCTTAGATCTTTTTTGTGTACATTTTTGCACAAAGATATCGGACAAGTCATATTTACAATATAGAAACAAATGAATAAATTACTTAAGTTATACATTAAAAATTATACACTAAAAGAGCTAAATTCAAACATTTCTTGTTGTGTGTTACGTGTACACCCGTAGCTCAACTGCATGATTATTAGCACAGTTTTTTTTGTGCAGAGTCGTTATTCATTTGACTGTACCAGCCAGTACACGGATAACTGCGGCACATCACGCCTGTGATTTGCGGATTTAACCTCCAGACGCTGGGTGTTACGACATCCAATCACTGACCACATAGCAGAGATGCAGGTGCGTACGTAAGGCACTGAAAAAAGTGCTGCAAAAATCTTCTCACGAAAACTACCGGGCCCGAAGTATCACTGTATCAGCGAGCAGCCAAGCAGCAGTTGCTGTCTGAGTACACAGACATATGTTCATGGAGACTAGGCTCCAGAACAGAGCATTTAGGTACACAGAAGTGAAATACCCGGTAGGATGGCGAACTCGCTATAACACACGCCAGCAAAATGGCGGAAATACCTACCGCCAATCAGCGTAAGGCGGCTGCCCTGCTAGCCGGCAGCCAGACCAATAGCAAACTTACTGTAACAGGCAGGTACCAAACAGACACAAAGCTGGTATAAACAGCCTCTGGCAACCAATACACAGCGAAGTTCGCCAGCATCAAATGAGCCGCCACGTCATCTCGCGTCTGTATTACTATTTAGTCTATGGCTACAGGTCGGTGATACCGCGAATTTTTCCGTTCACTACCCATAGGCATTTGCTTCCTTCGGATGATGACATGAAACGTTTACGGTCGAGTAGTAATTTCTTTACCCAGATCAGTCTTCCATTCCAGCTGATTTTGTTTTTCGGCTAATTTGTTCGCAGGGACACTCAAGCTGACGAAACAAAAGTTAATGTATGGTACGACAGTTAAACGTTGGTTATTTTGCCTTTTAACAGAACCCTAAACATCCTCTATTTACCGTGAGCATAATGTAACATGCTACGAGGCTGGAATCAGGCCCTCGTAACTCGAATAAGGAAAACGAAATCTTTATAGAATTTTCCCTCCTCCGACATACATCTTATGCTACTAAAAATAAATGTTACAGTGAAATAGCAACCAAATGAAACTATGCACCTATACTAACGCATAACATTAACAAATTAGTTTCAATTTAGTACGTAGGGAAGTTTAATGTAATTACGAATATTATATTACGAGCATACAATGACAAAAAATTAAAACTGTGATGAATTGCGTGGTCTAACGTTGGAAGTATGGAAGGGAGAGGGGGGAATCGTAAGCTATCTTGGGCGTCTTCGGCTAAAATAAAATCTTCGTTGTATAACATGAGAGTGAGTACTCTATTATTTAATGTTGCTTGGCCGGAACTATGTGTCGTTCAGCATCTCAGTGGCTAGAAACGTGGCTCCTGCAGTACGGATACCAGGCGCAGTCCAAGGCAAGGCCTATTTCTTTAGTAGGTGGTAATAAGGGCTTAAACTCTAATTACTTCCCATTGGGACTCGTCATTTTTTTGCAGCTTTTAGTGAACGTATGATGGTGCACATGTGTCATTACTAGAGGTACGTCAATTTCGCAAATACATTCCAGGTCAGGTTGAACGCCAAAAATATACACTTCATAATCACGTGTGTGATTAGCTGGCGGCTGTCACAAAACGCATTTGACTACTGCAAGCCAGTAGTAAATAAGGAAATGATTCATAGAGCTATCGCTTGTAATGTTTTGAAGGCAATGAATAGTCGACTGTATTCAGAGCGTGTACAGGACTGAGCAATCTAGACTACTGCCAGATGAATCCGCGAAATTGACGTACCTATAGTTCATACATTGTAGCTTTACCCTCCTTACCGCTGTCAGTGAACGACAAGAAGAGCAAAACTGTAATTATATTTTCACATTACTTATGGTCTTTTTATCACACACCAAATATTTATGGCAGACTGTTCCTCGTTGGGACCGAAGCAGCCAAGGCCTTTATTTCATCATTACCAATTTTGGTTCTTAAATGCGTAAAGGTGAAGGACTGCTTGGTGGGCCATGTTATCAATAACGCTTCCTATGCATTTTTATTTTATAAATAGCAAATGACATCGACATAGGTAGGCACCTTAAGTTAGTACCACAGCGTCTCACTTGACGTTTACCCTCGGAAGCGAGTCTGGTCACACACACGTTAGTTTAGTGCCATTAATGTAATGACAATTCCTCAAATTACATAGCGGGCACGATACCTTGATTGGAATAGTAACTACCCAATCACTCTGAGTGTCCCGTAATATACGGGCTGGATTGTCGGTCGAATTGCAGTCCTACACGAAGAGCCACTAAGAAAGTTCCTAAGAAACTAAAAAAAGTATCCACCTCTTCAGTAACGAACTCTGGCCGTGCTCACTAACAAAAGGGGGTAAACTGCCGACGGAACTACGGAACGCCAATAGCCAGTCAGCGCTTTCAGATGAAACTACCTAGAAGCTGCTAAACTACAAGTGTTCAGAGGCTATCATGACATACTATGTGATCTGTACCTATAGAAAATTGTTCACGTAATAAGCTATAGTTCTGAGTGAAATCGTAGACGCGTGTCATTGCTGCAATCTGTCGTCCAAGAAAACAAGGCGATTCTGTTATATGTCACTTTTTTTTTTTTTTTTTTTTTTTTTTTTTTTTTTTTTTTTTTTTTTTTTTTTTTTTTTTTTTTTTTTTTTTTTTTTTCAGTTTTTATTTTCAGTTTTTTTGAAGACGGGACCAGTTGTCAGCTCTTGAAACGTTGCTACAAGATCTTCTTGGTTAACTTTCCGTGTTCTGTGTTGTCATCGTTGTATCGTCCCGTCTTTAGTATGTGTTTTCTAGCTTTGTGTGCTTTGGGTTCCATCCCAGTCATTGTCTGTGCTGTCTTAAGAACGCGTGGTAGATAAATAAACGCTGAAAACATTAATTGATTTAAACGCTTTTTACGAAGCCAACATGGATAGAATACTTAATGACAATCCTAGATAATGGTGCTTGCCAACTTAATGAGCAAATATTTTTCCAGAACTAATTCGTTACGCGTGATCTCTTGCGCCGCAGTTAATCGCACGAGGTTCCGGCGTCAGAGAGATTGTGCCTTAGAAGTTCGTAACACTGGAAACAATTTTGTTTAAAACGTTGGCTAAAACTATTGTCTAGGATTGCCATTGTTTAACTTTCGCAAATTGGCTTCAAGAAACCTACAGTTATGTATTAATGCTTTAGCGTTGAATTATGTACCACGCCCTCTTAATTGTGATGTATCGAGATTTTCAATAAGCTTGCTTATTTAGTCTCTCAGTATTTTTATTTATTTATTTAGGATTTCTTTGTGTTGTGTCTTTCATACTTTCTTGCGGGATTTATTATGTGATTTTACTTTGTATGTATCTCCTATTACAGCTAATCGTTGCTAATTTTCTTTCCTTTTCTTTTTGTCCTGCCTGAATTTCTGGCACTAAATATTGAGCAATGACATATTTCCTTACAACAAAGAAGAAAACTTCTTTGAGGCTGTCTAGTGTTCCGTAAATAAAAGTTGTTTCATAGCTCAAAGAACAAACACTGATTCAGTGTTCCGAAAGTTTTGTCTTTGAATGGTTTTGCTGAGTAAAACTTAGTTTTATTGGTTGAAAAGATATATTTTTTTCAATGTAAAGATTATGTTGAAAAATCTTACATCTAAAAGTTTGCCGTGCCCATGACCATTAATATTTAACTATTTATTAAGTGGCACGGTTTTCAGTTAGTATTTACGGTTTGTTTTAAATAACAATTTTCTTTAAGCCAGAGCTACCTCGTAGTGGATCATGTTTTAAAACAATTGTATCGGAACCAACGAAGTCTATTCAGAGTCGTTGTTCCAAAATAAACCAATGATTCACTATTTTACCCGGCAGCAAACAAATTTAACCGTGTTTGAATAGAACAGCTTCGTTGTACTGCACGACATTGATATCTATACAAGAAATACGTAGCAATATTTTGTAGTTTAAATATTGTTAGAGACCCGGAAATTTTGCGAATTCTTGTAAGAAGACGCCACATTTCAAACACCTGTACACATTAATATCTTTCTCTATTAGGTCACTATTATTGAAACTCATCCCTGAGAACTGTGAACCAATAACAAATCTGAATGAAAACACTCACTGACTCTCTCGCATCATTGTTAGATACACCTGGAGAAACAGCACTGTAAAAAAATTTTAGGTAAATTTACTCTACATGTAATGGAAGCTAATTACCTCTACAAGTGAGGGAAAATTACTCTACACGTGTCAAGGAAAGTTACTCAACTGGTAATGTAATGTTTCATTACATATTGGCGCAAGACCTCTAGGACAATTTGACATAACGCGCGAGCGAAACTTCCGAGTGGTTTGTGTGACGAATACACTACCTTGCGGAAATTTCCACACATATTCGGAAATCAGACTTTCCTTTCAAGGTTGGGGAATATTACCATACACATGATGAGTAATATTACTCACTTTTTTTTACAGTGAGCCAATGAACTAATACAGCTGAATATTGAGACAGATTAAGAAATCTAGCGGCCTATAATCGTTAAACCGGGTCTAAATATTGTAAACTACAGTAGGAACTATATTCTAGCGCAATTGTAATGCCAAGTGGACAATAAGCCAATGACTTATTTATTTATGGGTGCCATCTGCGAGCAAAGCATTGCAGAAGCTATTTACACTGCAGACGTTCAGCTGTCACCGCTACGCTATGCAGTGCTTCCGCAGTAGTTGCAGCGAAAAAAGAAATACTTGCATGTCTGCTAGCAGATGACTGTTTTGTTCTGAAACATCAAAATGACGACGTAAATTGCCGAACTTTTTTGTTCAAAGTTGATTGTAGTGAAATACTGTGGGACGTAAAAATTTCACAGTAAAATATTGAACGAGTTAAATTTTACTCTATCTAGGTTAATCTCGCGACTTTTCGTGACCACATCTTATAGTTATTTCGTACAATTTACAAATGTTATACGACTGTTTTTATTATTCATAAGTGTCGCCTTCATTCAATACATCAATTCTGAATAGTCACAACGAGCGATGTGGCGCATCGGTAACACATTGGACTCGCAGTCGGGAGGATCCGGGTTCGATCCCCTTTTCCGGCTATCGTAATTTCGGTTTTACGTGGTTTCCCATGGCCGACTCCTCTCCCAACTACTGTCATTGCAATAAGTTCTGCGTCACCCTCTCTAAGGCCCTAAATTCACGATGTCCAAAACCCAGAGATGAGAGAAAAGCACAGATGGAGCATTAACAGACGATACCGAGGCCAATCTGACTTTGTTTATTCAGGTTGCAATATGGCGTAGTGCAATCAGCTGTTCCTGTAGATGTATTGAGAAACGAGGTTATGGTTTAACAACCCTCAGTCGCATTATACTCGTTGCTATGGAAATAAACAACATTTTTCAGTTACCAATATGGCGAATGGGGTCCTCCCCCTTCCGTCTCAAGGCTTCATACCCTTCGTCCTAGAACATACCCTATGCTCCATCTGTATGTTTCTCTATTCTCTGCCAAAACCAAAATATTTTCATACCATTCTATATTTTAGTAACCCTTTTCTCTATGGTAATAGAAAATATGTATGAAATCTACTACGTTTTTGGCATCGTGTATTTGTAGCCTAACGATCTCGCTGTCGACGGGACGTAAAGCCCCACTTACCTTACCGGAACA
This sequence comes from Medauroidea extradentata, assembly GCA_003012365.1. Lineage (NCBI taxonomy): Eukaryota > Metazoa > Arthropoda > Insecta > Phasmatodea > Phasmatidae > Medauroidea > Medauroidea extradentata. The sequence goes on along the minus strand of PNEQ01058553.1, from coordinate 1,978 downwards.
GTCGTAATATTTATTGTGCATGTACAGGCAACTTTAGTGTGTTATAATGTAAACAAACGCCTGGCTCAAAGATTACTGCTGCTCTAGGTGGTTCGCGATAAAGTGAGCACTTTTAAGACCATCGTGTATAGAATAACAATTAAAATATATTATTTATTGTGATATTAGACGTTAACTTATGAGTTTGTTATCATCTGTGTACATTTATTGTTACTAAGGTAGCATTGCTTACATTAACAAGTTTCAGGATACTACCAACTATCTGAAAAGAAAAAGTAACTAGGGTTGCAGACGTACTCACTTCATCTTGAACCACGTATAGCAGTAGTTCATTCAGCTGGACCAGCAGTGCTGCTTTCAGCGGTGACTTCCAGTACTGCCACAGCGCTTTGCCCGCTGAGTGCATTATATATATATATATATATATATATATATATATATATATATATATATATATATATATATATATTTTTCTGCCACCTTAAGGGGGCGAGGTACATAATTCAACGCTAAAAGCATTCATATATAACTGTAGGTTTCTTGAAGCCAATTTGCGAAAAGTAAACAACAGCAATCCTTGACAAGAGTTTTAGCCAACGTTTTAAACAAAATCGTTTCCAGTGTTACGAACTTCTGAGGCACAATCTCTGACGCCGAACCCTCAAGCATTTAACTTGATAAATATTTACTCATTAAGTTGGCAAACACCATTATCTAGGATTGTCATTGAGTAATTTATCCGTATTGGCTTCAATTGATGTTTTAAGCGTTTATTTATCTACCACACACTCTTAAGATGTCGTAGATAAATAAGCGCTGAGTTCTATAATTGAGATTTACACTTTTTGAAAGTCAATATTACAAAACAACAGCCCTTGATAACTATATTTGCCAACTTAATAAGACTCTTGTCAATAGCCATGAAGTTGAGCTGCAGGTGTACACGTAAGACTCTGAAACAAAGTGGGGCAAAATTCTTTTCGCGATAAACCACCGGGCCCTAACCACAGATATTTCATAGTCATTGGTATACGGCGGCCCGTTTACACGAATGTACAGTTCTCGGAAACTTGTGCCCTCCTGGCCAAAAACCCTCGAGCCGCCATTGGACTACATGATTATACTTTAAAATCAAACAATTGTTGGACTTTTCTCGTTGCCAGATATGTGAAAGTTGGTAAAATTTATTTTCTGGGATTGCTTTTATTTATTTATTTTTTTCAAATTGTCTTCGAGAAACCTTATATTCCAAACTTATGCTTATAGCATTGAATCATATACTTATACACAAATGAATACTTGAAACATTTGACTCAACTTTTCCGTTGCTTTGAGTATTTCGCCAATACACAATACAAACGCAAAGTTAAAGTAAAGTCAGTTAAATTAAAAACCAATGGAGAATTGTTTTTAACTGAAATATTGTGACAAAATCATTATATATTTGCATTAAAAGCGTGTTACGTAAGCATTCCAAAAATAAGAACAAATATTAAAAATTTTTTTACTACATTTTAATATTTTTCCAAACAAAAGCAACGCTAGCTATTGGCGAAACTTTTAAGTCAATTGACGAATGAGAAGTTTTTTTTTCAAAACTCTATACCTCCAAAAAATTAAAAAGTCTGTTTAAGGTCAATTCTGTACATATCACATCAACTAAATCAGATGGCAAAGTAGTTTTTGAACTAAAGTATTTCTGTTAGATCAAAAACCATTTCACCATATCATTTAGTTGGGGGTGCTGTCTGATGTTAGAAACACACACGGTAGAAACATATACCACAGAAACACAGAAGACAGAATGTTCTAAGCAATGCCAGTTCTATATTATGTGTTTCTAAAGTATGACAGTTCTTAGATGTGTGTTTCTATTATACGACTGTTCTAAAGCACGTGTTTCTATAGTATACCAGTTCTAACATCTCTGATTCTGTTGTGTAATCGTTCTAAACTGTGAATTTCTGCTGCATAACGT
>PNEQ01058550.1:8633-37861 GCA_003012365.1 Medauroidea extradentata | reverse complement strand
TAATAGGTATATAACAAAATAAAGGGCGATCGAAAATACGAAAACTACATTAAAATTAACTGCACTCTGGTGTCGCTTTTCTGAATCTGCAGGATGAGACAGCTCTATTGTGGCATCACATTTCTGGGTGTCCCTTGGTGATGTCAAGAGACGATGGGACAAGAGGACACGAAGGACCAAGAGACATGCGAATGTAGCATGGCCTTTACAGGACGCATTTGAAAGGGGTGGAAAGTTTTTTACTAAGGTCAACAAATGTTTCCACGAACTCATCACACTTCTCCATGATCATCAATTGTTTTATCGATAATGCCTATTTTTTTTATAATAATATTGCCGTTATACAACCATCTAAACACGCTGCACTAAAATGGAAATGACTTTAAAACACATCTTTTCATAACGTAACATTTTCAAACACGTTTCGCAAAGTTTAGGTTAGTTATGGTTTGCGTAAACAAAGACAAACGAACGCATGTAAAGAGATCAATGTTGCCAACGCAGGTATACCGATCGATAGCGTTCCATACAATCGATAGTGCTAGCGGCGGCGGCAATTATCTTGCCGCCATCTTGAATTTATTGTGCCGTGAGCGCAAGCATTACACGCGATCACGGTCGATCTGCTACGGGTTGCAAACCCGTAGCAGATCGACCAATGGCGGATTGTATTTATTCGTGTTACGCGCATGCGTTGGCCATCCTGAGTATACCTGCTCGCTGTCTATGGAACGCTATATTTCACGTCAGTTATCTATGATGATGGTAAAAAAACGTAAACAAATGCGGTATTTTTCTTGAAGTTGCAGTTTCCTTTCAGTTTGTTTCCTAAAGAAAATCGCGTTCATTACTTTTATAAAAATTACATTTTTTTTACAAAAGTTGACCGTATTACGCGGGAAATCAGGCACGTGGCAAAACGTAACATGTGGGAAAATTAACCATGGTTCTTAAGACAAAAGTGATGGGACCAAACGAACCAAACGACTCAGCTGGGAAAACGTATCTCGTGGGAACGTCTTAAGCGAGTTTTACTGTACATGTTAATTTTTAATACACAGTATATTCATGTATATTTGAGTATATTTATGTACATTTTTACTGTTAGCCTGTAAAGAATGTAATTTAAGGGGCGACTGTCACACAGCCTAAAATTGTTCAGCCGTAAACCTTAAACCCTCTTTTCGAGCCTATTCAGCCTAAAGTCATTCAGCCTAGTGTCATATAGCCTAAAGTTGTAGAGCCTTAAATTGTTCACTCTAAAATTGCTCGGCCTGAATTAATTCAACCTAAAGTCGTACAGACTAAAATGTTAAAGCATATGTTTTGAGTATCTGACTGCTCTAGAACTATAATTTTTTTTATTAGGCCTACAAACTGCTTGTGTATGTAGTGCCATCTATGATGCAGTGTTAGAACTTTTCTTAAAAAACTAACCACGTCAATAATTCAAAATGCAAAGCAAGAAGTCTGATATCTAGTGATGGAATACAGTACTCCTTGAATGGTGCATGCTGGTATGTTTGCATGCATGAAAATTAAATTCAAGCAGTAAAACTAATGACATAAGATATTTCAGTGTCTCTCATGTATGAAAACATTTATCAATTTGTTTCTAGTGAATATATTTCCTAAAATATAGACTCAAAATGTTGAAAGCAGAGAATATCAAACTTGCGTCACTAGCTTTATACATTTTTTTGTGGAAATTCTCAAAATTTTTACACATACCTAATAAGAAAATGTGATAATAGTCAAAAATATTACTAAGGAACAATAAACATAATCATCATACACAAAATAATCTTCAAGTTTGTCACAAATTTGGTAATAAACTTATGGGAATGGTGTAGTAGGTTCTTGGTAACTTACATACTGTGCAAAAACACTGGTACATGCACAAGTTGTTATGATCTAATTCTTTTGCAGTATGTCTAAAAACTTTTTAAAAATATATTTTTCCACTTTTCATTTTTTGGACATTACTTAACACCTACGGTTGGTTTTGAATACTTTATCATATGATGGTTATGACAGTTGGCTAGATAGTTTGTTGTTACAGTAATTGACCTATTTGTTTATTTTAAGTGTAGCAGCCTGTGTACAAAATAAGAAACTTGCAGTAATGTAAGTAAGCAATAATAATATCCTTAAAGTATTATCATTGTACAGTGAACCCTCGATAACTTGGACCTCGATGTCCCGGACTTCGGATAACTCTGACAGAATTTTTAAAAAAAATTTAATAATTTTTAATTAATTATTTCTTGGTTAAAAGACATAAAAAATTGTTTCTGCTGGAATTAAATTCATCACATTATATTTTAGAACAGTATTAAACTTTATAACATAGTCGTCCATCGCTACTTAGCCTTTTATAATCCCACAGTAAATGTCTGGCAAGTCCCGTGTGGTAAAATGTTGCTAGCGAGGTGCGTGACGCGCGAGTAAAGATGCAACGCAGTAGGTTGACCACTCACTTCTTTATCTATCCTCCCTCTTTGTCCTGTGAGTCAGGCACGCACGTGTGTCGTAAATAAACACTTCGGTGTGGTGCTTGTGAAATGACGGTAACTACGGGTTTCAATGACACATAAACGGATATTATTTTGTTCTGGCATGTACAATGAATTCAGGGTTGCAAAACAAATTGTCCCGGACATTAAAAATAAAAAATTAAAAATCATTGCTTTACATTGCGATGTAGAAAAATTGGTGAGAGAGTTTTATGACCCTTTAACGACAACGTTTTCAAGAGCCGATGTGAGTGGTGAAAGAGCAACACAACATCCATGCCCAAGCCGGACATGATGAGTCACGCTCGCTGGTTGATGATGCTCTGTTGATAACGTAATGGCGTCTGGAGAGTTGTAACGTTTTAAGCGTGAATCGGATTTGTTTATAAAGTACTTCACGGGAAATAATAGCGTGCATGTAATGGGCCGTAAAGTGTAAACGTCTTATGCGGGATAAATTTAAACGATTTTCATTGAGTGACGCACGTGAATGGATTAACAAGATTTTGTAGTCTTAATTTTTCCACGTTTACTATACACCGACAAAATCTTTTTCTTTATTTTAGAAGAAATGGTCATGTTATGAACGAGTAAATACAGAAAAAAATGTACATTTGTTATATTCTACACCAAAAAAATTTAGAAGGTAATGTTTTTGAAAGCCCCTTATAATTGCCGCACCCCATTTTTTGGGCCTAAAATTTGGTCAAAATATGCGGCGATTACGCGAGTAAACACGGCGACTGTAGAACATGATTAAAATTTTATTTCTTTATAATATGACAATTTGTGTAAGAATAAAGCTGTAAATTATGTTTTCTATGATGCAATTTACATACATAAAATTAAAATTTAAAATTAGTAGTGTTAAAATGTGTTCACATAATGTACAGTGACCCAGAAGGATTGTTAATTACAGTGCCGTTTTTATTCATGTATACGAGGAAAATTATTTTTACACCTTTGTAACTTTGAAGAAGGGCAGAGTAACTATCAGGCTAGCAGTTGGCTGCTGCCCCTACGCTATGACAGACGGACGTAAGGTATTTTTCAATGCAAACATCTTGTGTGAGATGCATGTGGTCACGTGTGGCGTTTGTATTGCATGAGACTGTACCAGTTGACCTTGACTACTTCCGCTCGCAGCCTCCGTAGCTTATCTCCAACAATCATTTCTTATCTCTCTCACACATGCAGGCACATTGGCTGTTGTCAGCTTGACGAAAACTTTTATGTGATAGACGGGTGTCTGGTGCCAGCTTCTAGCACAGAGATAAAAAAAAGGGATCAGCCAGAAGTAGCAGCATAAAAAAATAAATAAAGTTCTCACTGCCCACATTGTTTGCCATTCTTTTATAGTCCTCCACGTTACGTTAATTTTCCCACTGCATGGCGGCCCTCCCGTAATTTGATACGATATTTATGTACAAAACAGTATTTATTGCAGCCTCTTTTGCTTGTAGAAATAATAGCGTACTAATTTCTTCGCGTTTCTTGTGATTAATGACTGATTACCCCACCTCCTAGGACAGCCCTCGATAACACGGACAAATCGTAACTCGGCCAGCTTCTTCCTCCTTTTAGTCCGAGTTTTCGAGGGTTCACTGTATTAGGTCTTTTGGTTGCCTTCAGGAGTCATTTTTTCTTTTATAATCTTCTCTTGAATTCACTTAGCAAGCGCACATCCGTAAAGAACCAATACAGGGTTTTCTAACACATTAACTTTTTTTGCTATGCAAATAACTGTACTTGTTCCCTGTTGTGGCTGCTTCACTCATTGTGCAGAGTAGTGACGATCTGCACTTCGAAGTATACAATGTTAAGCATTTTCTTTTTATTTTTAATTTTTTATTTTCATTTCTCATTGTATTAGAGCTTATTATATTTTACATTAATCTGATAATTGCAAAATACACAAAACATTTTTGTGTAGAAAATAAGTATGTACCAATTTGTAAACAATGCATTTGTGTTTAAATTTGTAGTTATATTGATTGAAAAAAAATATTTTAACAATTTATTCTTCGTGGGAAAGAATGACTGCAAGGGATGTGCTGAAAACTGTATACACGTAAATCTACTGTAAATTTTTTTCGAAATGAGATTTTATAATGCTTTCAAATGTCACACTGTGAAATGTTGCTTTTGGTGTAACTATCCCTTAGAATTTAATTGTATAGGAAACACCGGCGCAGGATATATGTGACAAAAGCAGAAATCTGAAATTTCTTAATTTTAATGGTACGTATACATCCTGTGCATTTTCACCAACTTAAATGTTAAGCCAAAGAAAATACTACTAGAAGGCAAATGTTCATATTCAATTATTTGGAAGTTTATGTTTTTCCGACTAGACAGATTTCAGGTTGTATGTCTGGAAAATTGCATCTTAGAGGTGGTTTATCAACATCATTCACAATAGTTCATAAATTTTGCAGTTATGTAAAATAGCCACCATAGTTTCGGTAAAATGTATTTGTTATACCATCGTAGTTTGATAATACTTATCTCAGTTGATGTGTCATAGTAATTCAAAATATGTTTTAGCTCGTACTACTCATGGAACTGGAAGTATGTGACCGTGGCCAAGTGGCTAGAGCACTCGCCTCCTTCCGAGGCTATCCAAGTTCGATCCTTAGTGGGGGCAGTCCTCAGATTTTTGTGTGTCACAACTGTGCCGAATGAAATTTCTTGTTGGCGGTTTTCCATGGTGTTATCCCGTTTCCCTCACATTTCTCATTCCGGTGCTTCTGCTTTGTAGAGCCTCATTTCATGTCGTCCCTTTTGATAAGAAGCTGCCTTCGGGCATCCAATAGTAAGTGAGCATTCGAGATGCAATACCCTGGTATTCGGGTACCCTCACTACACAATATTTAGTTATTGAAATAATTTATTTCTGTAAAATTTTTTAATTAATTTATTGCTGTTTTTTGAAACTAATATGTTGTAGTAAATAATTTATACATTTTTCGGAAGTGTTCAAATATTTACATGTTTGAGGTAGAATGGAAATATTTATTTGAAATAAATGACACAGTCACAATTCTTTTTCATTTTAGAGACAGAAGTTAAATTTAATAAGAAATTACATACTTAATTTTGAGTAATGTTTTTGAAAGACTCGTGCAATGGGGATATCTGATTTTAAGTTAAGTGAGATGTTGTCGGCATATGCTCTTGCAGTAAAATGTGTCTCAGGAAATGTCTACTCTAAAATCAAGACCGTCCGAACATGTCTCGGAAAATGGTCACTACACACTCTAGGAAAATGCCACTCTACTTGCGTTTGAAACATATCCAATTAAGTGAAACAATTATAAAGGTATTTGATTTAATTATGTTCGAAAATTATGTATATGAGCTCAAGAAACATTGCGGTTAGCTCGTCTGAGAAAACTGTATTTTCGTAGCTTTTTCTTTCTGTCTTGTGTTAGTGACATTTTCTTTATGCTGTCTTAATGTTGGTGGTTTGAGTTTTTTTATTTATGTAATTGATAACTGCTGCTAATTGGACATTTTTTCTGTTATTATTTTTCTAGGTTATCACTGTTGGTTGTTTGAGACAACATTGCGATGCAATGGTGCGTGTCTATATTATTTCTCTAAATTTATTTTGCATCTCTTTTTGTGAAAGTTCGTAACATAAATTAGTAGCTGACCATTACTCTAGTTACTGGCCCACTTGATGCAATGACTGAGCTGGCAAGCATACACATATTTCGACTATGAATTGTTGACTTGGAATATTGGGTATGTTCTCAGCAGGTAGATTGGCAAGGAGTAAGAGGGTGGTGTTTGGTGTGCGAGGAGGTTGATGCTGATGGGTAGGGAGGAAGGGAAGCATAGTATCATCGTGAAGGGACAGTGGTATACTTGCACCTGAAACTTTGTCCATAAGCAATATAGGTACAGGCTTTCTAGCTGGAAATGTGACCCTTATATGCTCCAGTAATATTTTCACCTTATTGTTAATGTTCCTTGTCTTTGGGGCGACATTAGTAAGCTACATCTCGTCTCCTTAACGCCAGGAATGATAATGTACCCACACCACAACAATTCCACCACAAGAATTAGGGCAAGCGCTGTTCAGTAGGAAGATGAGTTCTATAAGCAGAAGGGCCTGGAATGTAATATAAATAATAAAAAGAGTCCGGTTGACGACTTAAGGTGATTCCCTGAAGTCATCAGCAATAAATAGATAGTTGTGGCCTCATCCACCATTGAATCAAGAGCCATTATAGAAATTTTAATCCAAGCAGAAAAAGGGGGGGGGGGGATTAACAGAGAAGTAGAAAAAAGTGTAATGCAAACCCAATACGTATATATCTCGTGCAATTACACAACCTGAATGGATTTTCAGTCACATTACAATTTAATACTGTCCACATGAATGATGCTGGAGCAAAAGTGATAGTTGTTCACATTCATGGATTGTTTGCATTAAGGGGACCATTTTCACTATCACATTAGACGTGTTTATTTTTTAATATTTATCCAATAATGGGGAAGATTATACAGTACTGGTCATCAAACGGCTCATAGGACATAATGTTTCGCCGCAATATTGCTGCCAATTTTTTCGAATATTCTTACATGTATAAGAAAAGAATCCCCACAGATACAATTTGATGCTATGCTTAGTTTAAGAGTTATGAAGTTTTGAATATTTTCTTGCAACCACAAAATGACTACATTTTGCGATATAAAAAAAATTGTATGGCCTATTCTATTGACGTTATTTCGACGTTGAATTTTTTATTGGTGAAGAAAAGTGTGCTTTTTATTTTTCTCAAATTGAAAAAAAATATCCGAAATTTTTTTTGGCAGAAAAGCTAGGCACATTTATCAAAAACATTTTTAAGAATTTCCCTGTTTTTTTACAAAATTCAAATATAACTTTTCTGCCGAGTTAGCTACCGGAACCTGCTTTCTTCATCTGCGTAGCTCATCTTCTGCTCAACAGGTGGCACTACAAGCCCCATTTTATGTGCAATGCGGTGTTTGGAGCAATTTTCCACTGTTTGCAGCTCTGTCAAGTTACAGCAATTACTTGACCTGTGTTTGTAAACAATGGATAAGCAAAGTATGTCAGACAATGTAAAATGGATATAATTGGTATGAGCAAGTGTAAAAACACATAGAAGGATAGCCCAGCTATTGAATTTAAGTAAGATGTCAATAGAATAGGCCATAAATTTTTTTTTTGTGTACCAAAATGCAATTTTGTGGCTGCCAGAAAATATTCAAAACTTCATAACTCCTAAACTAAGCATGGCATCTAATTGTATATGTGGGGATTCTTTTCTTATACCTGTAAGAATATTCGAAAAAATTGTCATCTATATCGCGGCAAAACTTTAGGTCCTATGAGAAGTTAGATGATTTTACGTGGTGGTCTTAAACTTTTGACCGGTACTGTATTAATGACAGCTGGCTTTCTTGTGATATATTTGCTAGTGATATAGAGACTGCTTTTATCTATCAAGGTCATAAATAAATGATGGCAATGTAACATCTTTGTTAATGAGCAAAATTGGAGAGCTGTAGTGGTACTATCAGCTGGAGCATAGCCAGCTGTAGAGCATTTTGGGTTATTTTCATGGGTTCGCTGAGGCGTTCTACTGAAGGAAAGACTGCATACTGTAGATTAGCTGATGATTTATTGCTCTTATCTCTTTTTTTTTATTTAATTTACATTCCTTTCATGTAACTGTAAGTAAAATAAAAATCGACACGTGCTCCATTTAAAACTGCATCAGCTCAGCGTATATCAACAAAAACTCATCACTCTTTGTCCTATGAATACCTGTATCCCGCTCCCATCCTCTGCCTGAGGCAGAACATTCTTCCTCGTGCAGTATCCAAATACAGCACGTCCACACACTACTGGGTACCAAACAAAAATTGCAGAGGCCAGCCTCTACAACAGCTGAAATTATCCCCTCCTCGACTATCCCCTTCCCCATCCCCAAGATGGCGGAACTCAGGACTCTTCCTCAGAGACCCAAAAGTGATGCTGGGTGCAGTATTTAACTTTCAATAATTCCATATTTATTTATTTTCAAAATTGCATAGAACATCTGCAATATTTTCATTTGTTATATAAAATCAATAGTTAAGGTTAAAGTATATTATTCTTGTGGTGCCTGATGGAAAATTTGCCATTGGTGCATTCAAACATCCCCCTTCTTCCTTTGTGGATAAAACCCACATACCAGAGGCAACATGCCTATCTACCTGTTAATGACCTTTCCACACTTTTGGTAGGCAAATCACAATTTTACATCTAATTATTTAGGGCCTAACTGTTAGTTTGACACACAAAAGTCACTTAGCAAAGTTGCTGGAAATAACAACGATCAATTAGATTCCGAACATTGCTGGTTTCTGGTGAAATAAGTTTGTCATTCTTGTTGAACTGTGACGCGTCGGCTGAAGAAATAAGTTACTTTGCCGTCATTGTTGACCACTGATCCTGTTCACGGCACCAAAATGTGACACGCCGAGGCAGATGAATTAAGATTCATTACTGCTAGTGGCCAGTTGTGATCGTATATTGGTCCATAAGAATATACTTGCAGCAGTCTACTCAAAAATCAAAAGCTTGTTGGTGCGAATGTTTTATTAAATAACCTTACAAAAAAATCAACCTTACATACTTAAAGTTTTAGATTTCAATCATAACAGTCCCAAAATATCAGGCTGACGCTCCTGGGAGAGAACAGCTCAACCCCAAAAACTTGATGAATTTAAACAAAGTTTGAAAACTAAAACAAGCCACCACAACGCCATCACGCCATACTCGCGAACACACGAGCCATCCACTCGGTGACTAAAGCACTGGAAAATTTAGTTTGACTGTAGACTACTCATGCCTGCTCGGCCACCTCTCTCCCACACTGCCCATGCACCGTTCCAGACAGTCATCCCTGCTCACGCCTGAACAAGTCCCGCACAACCATCTTGCTCCACCCTCGAGCCACAAGTAAACATGGCCGACCCCGCGAAGCTTGCTCTCTCCCTGCAGTGCCTCTAGCGGCCACCCAATGCACCAAGGTAAAAACGTAACAGAAAATTATTACCAAATTAAATATAATAACAAACTACAAACTTTTATACTTTAAACAACCTGTAAAGTGAAAATATTGCTTAAAAAACCAAAATTACATAATAACTACTAACATAATTTTAAATAAATTTGAACTACCTGTCCTTTCATTGGCCAAAGCCAGCCTGCGCAAACATGTTACCGTCTCTCTCGCACTCTCACGTGCACTTCGTGAAAAGTAAAAGTATTAGAAAAATGGTAAAATCTAAATATAGCTATTCCTGGAACTGGGTAGGCCTACCTGTGCCATCCAACTACTCTTGCCAACAATACACCCAGCCCCGAGTTACAATACAATAACAGTTAAGCTGCAAATGATAATATTAAAATAAAATTAAAAGACAAAGTTGCCTCAGCCTAAACAAACCAAATTAAATATTAAATTTAACAATTTCAAAACTGATAAAAATAAAATGCCAAACAATACCTTACCAAACTCCTGTCAACAAAACCCGGAATAATTCAAAAGATAATAGCAAATTCAATAAATCAAACATAAGGAAATAATTAAAATAAGAACAAGACATGAAATAATTAAGGCCTAAATGGTGGGTGGAAGGCCTCACAGAACCAACACAAATATACACTGGAAATTATCCATATGGTAATGACACTTAAATTACAGAAAATCCTTACATAAATTTTTACTAATGGACTGCACCCTGATAAAAATAAATATTATGATCATTTTTCTTTTAATCATTTAACATTGACTGCAGTCAAATTATTATTTACCTCTATGTGCCAATTAGTGATAAATTGATAATTATCCCACATTTTTGCATAAATATACTGACGTGTTGGTGGTGAGGGCAAAGGGGGTGAGAGCATCTTACTTACACCCTGGAGGGTGCCGGCTGCTGGTGGTGACGGTCGTGAGTCTACCGCCTGTGTGGCAAGTCCCTTCTGTATCCTCCACGTCGAGATGTATGCTGTTGTGAGGCTGGAAAGCCGCTGGTTGGTAGGAATATCTCCCGAGGGACCATGAAGTGGCCGTGGCCAAATAACTTACCCGCTTGAATAGGTTTCACCGCTGGTTTATTGCGTTATTATTGGCACACTGTATATCGCACGTACATGCCTTAAGCGTTCCCCACATCTATAGCCGGTGGGTGGCTAACACGGTAAACGCAGACACTAGTTACACGATGGTGTAGTTACGTTGGAAAGATAAATCCCTGGGCGCAAGAGCTTGCAGGGATGGAGGTGGCTCTACTCCTGGACGATTAAATTAATATTACGTTAATAAGTTCCTGAAAAAACTAGAAAAAATCACTATTGCAGCTACATGATACGACAAAATACGGTGATGGTCCAGGAGCCGCGTACACGTGGCAGACCTCTTACACACCCGAGACAAGACTACCAAGCAATGGCGCCCACTCCCGCTAGTAGCTGAGAGCGCCCGCCAAATCTATTCGCGTGGCCGCTTTAAGCATGTTGTGTTGAAGTTGTATACATAAAAAGACACTAAAATTTACATGAGACACAATTGAGCCCTTGGAGATGTTTGGAGATGTTAACATTATTGGGTGTACTGAAATTGCATAAATAAACTTACATAGGGAAATTAATTTACTTGTGCCTTCCGCTCCGGTTGGCTTGTTAAGCTGTCTCTCTAAGTCCCAGCTGGCGCTGTTTATTATTCTAACAAACATAGAACACTTAGATATAACACATTAATCACTATTCTTATTTTAAGTATAAAAAGTTGCCGAAACATTGTGCGGTCTTTTCAGTTAGGTTGTCGGTCTGGGCCGCTCTCAGCGGTCCAGCGTCGTTGAACTATTTTGAAGCACTTTACCTAATAAATTCGTTTGCCCTAGTTGTGGGTGCTCAATATTTCCCTAAAAATATGGAGACTGACTCTCCATATTTACTTTGCCCTAGCAACTACCGCACTGTCTGTTTCAGGCAGCGTTCGTTCCGGCATTTATGCACGTCGTGAACAGCGACGGCATAATGCTTGTTGTAAAGACCAATGTCCCTTGTTTAGCTGGCGTTGGGGTGTGTTGCGGTGGTGTTACTTGGTTTTTTTGCTTTAAATATTGGCACTTTCTTTTGTATTCGCTTGCTAACCACATGGCCACATTAACTTGAGTGCTCAGTCAGTCCCATCAGTACCGGGCGCATGCAGGGTGCCTTTCGAATGCCGCGGGCCGTTATCGTGAATACTGTCCGTGATGCTGGTGTGTGTTGACGAACGGCCGCGATGCACGCGTGGGCTGTTGAGCACCAGTGGGGGGACTGGTGAGACTGTTCATGAACACTGTGTCAAGCACAACATGTTGACACAGGTGTGGCGCACCGAGTGCGCAGAAAATAGCGAATTAGTTATGGTTCTGTAGTGGTCGCTATTCTGTGCACTCTGTGCCCTATGGGTAGCTTCCTCGGTTGGGATGGCTCGTGACCTTGGGTTATGTGTGCGCAACAGCTGCAGGCCGGTGTGGCATGGCGTGCGCGCTTAGAGCGCCGAGGCGGCGTTGTGCGGTTATCTCCGCCGTCGTTCTCGCTGTCTGTTGTTTGCTTGGCTGGTGATGGCTCACGCAGTCGCCATCGCGAAGTCGCTCCGTGTTGGTCGACTCCGTTTCCTCTTCCCTTTGCTGTGCATTTCCTGTGCTCGGCTCGTAATCCATTGTGGTATCAGCGGGCCTGGTGTCTGCTCCTGCTGTATGCTGTACCTGATACAATATTGTGATTACTTACGTCGCTAGGCGGTGCAGTGTTGTCTTGCTCTCTGTCGCGGATTCCTGGTGGCGGGTTGTGCTTCACTGTGTTCGGCAGGTCATTGTGACTTTGGGCGACTTGTTGCGGCAGTGTGTCTGCATCTAAGGCTCCTGGCGTGGCAGGGCGCGCCCGTTGCTCTTCCATCCGCACGCACTGCTCTGTGTCTTGCTGTACGTTGTGTACCTCTAACACTCCGTGCATGGCGTATGTCGTCTCTGTGGACCTTCTGCGTGTAGCGTGGGCCCGTCCTTATGACGTAGGTGTTTGTGCTCATTGCCTTTTTTACTATATGGGGTCCGCTCCATTTTGGACCGAGCCCTGCACAGAAGTTTTTCGGTGCAGATGATAGCAGGTGCTCCTTCACGAACACTTGCTGACCGACCCTGAGCTGGTTTGGTGGCCGCGCCGTTACGGGTACCCACTTCGCAATGTAGTTATTTTGATCTCGCACGCTATGTGTATGTCGCCTTCGCGTCTATCTCGGCGCTGTTCTCCGGTCTCTGGGTTTGTTGCCCCACCGGGCCTGTGAACAGTTAAATTCGCCTGGTAGTTTTAGGTCACGACCTTGGAGTAGCGCAGCTGGGAAGTACCCAGTGGCTTCGTTTATTCTGCACCATATGGTGAATAGAGCCTGGGGCAGGTGTTCGGCCCATTTTCTGTGATCCTGGCTGCTGCATAAGCGGAGGCGGATCTGAATTTTTACATCTTGATTTCGCCATTCAGTCGGGTTCGCCCTGGGATGATACACCGGTGTGGTGTGCGCTGTTACGCCCCATTTGGTACACATGTCTCGCCATTTCTTACCGCTGAATTGGATACCATTATCTGACAACATGACTCGCGGGTAACCCCATCTAGGGAAAAATTCGTTTTCCAGTACTGCAGCAATGTTACTGATGCGGGCGTTGTTTACGGCGTATGCCTCCGGCCATCTTGAAAACAGATCCGTTATTACCACTATGAACCTTTTGCTTCGCGAAGTAGTGGGGTAATGTCCCTAATATCCAAGGCTACCGTATCGAAGGGTTCGGTTGGTACCCTGGCTTGTTGCTGCTGACTGCCATCTGTACGTCTGGCCTTGAAATGGTTGCTTGGTAGGCATTTACGGACGTATTCTCGCGCTTGGCACGCTAGACCGGGCCAGTGGAAATGTTGCAGGACGTTCCGCGTGGTTTGTTTAGCGCCTGGGTGTCCGGCATGTATACTTCTGTGCATGAACGCAAGGACTCTTGTCCTGTCCATGGAGGGTACATACATTTTCCACTTTTCGCTGCCTGCGCACGGCCGTGTTCCCAGTCTGTCGTCCACGACGCGCCATCTGTCCAGTACCTCCTGATCGCATTGTTTACATTTCCCCAATGTGTTGGGTGCAGTTTGCTGTGTAGTTATTACATCATTATATAGCTGGTCAATGTGGGTGTTATCTGTGACTGTTATACTGTTGCACGTGATTGCGTCTGTACTGTTTGTTTTGGATACCGGTGGCAACATTTCCTCCCACTCCTCTTCATCGCGCGCGGTCGTGTTTTGGTCCGGTGACCTTGACAGTGCATCCGCCAGCTGATTTTTTGCTCCTGGTACATGTTCCATGTGGAAGTCGAATGACTGTAATAATAGGGCCCATCTGGTGAGTTTACTATAGGCCTCGCGAGTGTTGTGTAGCCATACTAAACACCGGTTGTCAGTGCGTAATGTAAAGCGTCAGTACTTGAGGTAGGGCCTGTACCGCTTGAATGCCCACACTACCGCGAGACACTCTCGCTTGTTGATGTCGTAGCGTTTTTCCACTGGGCCAAATTTTGCACTGCTATAGTCTATGATGTGCCGTTCTCCGTTCTCGCCCAGCTGAAACAGCACTGCTCCCATTCCTCGTCCACTGGCGTCTGTTTGTACGTATGTAGGTTTGTTGGGATCATGGCGAGCTAGCGCCGGACATTGTCTGAAACTGGCCTTGACGTCCTCGAAGCTTTTCGCCACCGCTGGTGTCCAGCTGAACTTTGTGCTGGGTGACAGGAGTGCGATGAGGGGCGCTGTTATTATTGCGAACTCTGAAATGTATTTCCTCAACCAATTTATTAGGCCGAAGAATTTGCGGACTGTTTGCGGGTGCATGGTGGGGTGTATTCTTCAATGATTCGGAGTTGTTCCTGGTCGGGTTTGTTTCTGCCTGAATTTGTTACGTGCCCCAAAAATTTTATTTGCGTTTTGCCGATGTGGCATTTGTGGTTGTCGCACACTAGACCGTTGATTTAGGGCCTTTTCAATACTAGTGACGAGTGGTGTATGTGCTCTTCCCATGTCTGTGACCAGACTACTACGTCGTCGAGATACGCAACTACGCGCTCTCCAATTAGCCCGTCTAGCACACGGACCATCATTGCCTGGAAAGTTGACGGAGCACATTTCAACCTGAAGGACCCTGCGCAGAATTGGTACCGTGACCTGTCTGGGCGGTGAATGCCGTCTTGTGTCGGTGTTATGGTTTGACTGGCACTTGCCAATAACCACTGCGCAAGTCCAAAGATGTCATAATTTTTGCGTTACCCAACATGTTGAGAGTGGTTTTGACACTTATGTATGGTGGCGATGCGGGTTTCGTGACTAAATTTAGCGGCCTCAGATCCACACAAAATCTCCAAGTGCTGTCTTTTTTAGGAGCTAAAGTTATGACGGAATTGTATCGGCTGTCGGAGGGTTCAATTATATCCGTCGGCGAGCATCTCCGTTATCTATTGTTTAATAATTTTTGCCTATGTTTGCAGATATTCCCACGGGGGTGTGAACAGTGGTCTGTCGTGTTCTGTTTCTATGGCGTGTTCCGTGATGTTGGTGCGCTTAAGTGTGTCGGCGCTCGCGAAAACGTCTTTGCGCTCGTGCAAGAGTTTCTGCATAGCTGCGCGGTATTGAGGTGGTATGCTGTGGTCTATATCATCTAGGTTTACTGTTGTTGCTGTTTGTGTGCGGGGTTCAAAGTTATACACAGTTCTGCGTTCCTTTTGCCCTGGTGGCTGTTTCCACGATGGTGTTTTGTTCAGTTAACCATGTCAATCCCAAGATGGCATCTTCCCTTAACTCGCTTACTACATATGCCACTGTTTACATCTCAATGTCGCGTATTTTGACTGTGATGTTGGTCTGTCCCATTACTTCACCACTGGAGACAGTGGTGGCAAGTTGCACTCTTTGTTTAAACTGGTTCAGATTACGGGTGTCTACAAGATGTGGGTGGACAAAGTTGTGTGTAACAGCAGTGTCAACAAGAGCATAACACATTTTACCATTGATAGAAATTAGAATGTGAATTAACTTACTGTTCTGGGCGCTGTTGATGCTGAGTTGGTGGAGTAGTATCTGCTGTGGCGTCCAGTTCGTGTTGGTTGTTGTGGCGGTTGGGGGGAGGGCGACGTCCGCCGTCCTACCCCTGCTCCCGTTTCCTGCTGGCGGTGGCCTTGCTCCACCCCCCACTGGGCGCACCGGTGCGTTGGGACCCTCACTGTGCCAATGGTACATCTGTTGTCCTGGGCAGTACCTGCAGGGATACGGTGGTTTCTGTGTTTTGTCCCACTGTCTTCTCTCGTCGTGTTGCACTTTCTTGACATAGCTGATTTTCTCAGGCGGTGGCGTAGTTTTGTGCGCGTGAATCGGCCATGTCCGGTCTCCCTTGTCACTATCACCCCCTGCTGCATAGCTGCTGCTGTGGGGACATGGCTTGGTGTAGCTCGGGCTGGCCCGTGCCGAGTCGTCGTATGAGAGACTGTCTATGAACATTATAGATCGCATGAATTCCTCGTAACTACTGTGTATCAAGGGTGCAATGCCGCTGCGAAATTCTGACAACACTGTAAAGGCTACAACCTCGAGCACTTCTGTTGTTGACGTACCGCGATGGTACTGTTTGATCGAGATAAATTTTCACATAGCAAACGTGGTGAGTGACCTGCCTCGCTGCTGTGTTTGAAGCACTGTGTGGCTACGCGCTTGTAAAGACAAAAACGTGCTGGCAAATCGCAGCTGAAACGCTGTGAGAAACTCGTCCCATTTCATACCATAATGCGTCACTGACTTGAACCAATGTCTTGCGTCGCCTGACAGTGTGTTTCCTACACAACTAGGCCACTCATCTTCGCACACGCCATACCAGTGCATTCTGGTTGCGCAGTCTTCTATGAATGCTTGTGGGTCTTCTGTTGTTGCCCCTGAAAAGTTCGGTAATGATTGGAACCTGTTTGGTGTTTTTGGTGTTTAAGCTTCCAGTCCTGCGCACATGTGCCTCGCATATGGTAAGCTGGTTGGCATTGTGGGAGGTTACACTAAGGGTGTCCTCAGGTGTAGTTAAGGTTGCATGTTCTGTCCTAATATTTGCGCATGGACGTGGCTTCGTCCCGTGCACTCGTGGCATTTAAATCCGGTGTCTGTCGGTGTTGGCCATTCGTTCCGCAGTACGCACCGCTGATGTGCTTGGTATCCACACATCTCACACTTCCATACATCATCCCCTATGCTGTAACATACTGGCTGTTGACAGCGTGTAGGTTGCAGCTCGTCCCCGCTCAATAACTCGTGGATGTCTTGTTAAGTTCCTGGTTCACATCTCGCGCAAGTGAATTGTCCATTCCGTACACTTCCTGCTTCACGTGGTGTTACGCAGTGTGCATGATATTGGCTCCTGCATGTCCTGCAGTTGAGTGTTGGCGGTCCATTCCCGTCGCACCATAGGAAATTACCGCACTGTTGTCGCACTGTCATTGATGTTTGCACTTGTGGCAGATATTTACCTGCATTGCACTGACATGGTGTGGTTAGCAGTGGGTTGCGGAATCGGGGGCTATCCCGTAGTCGCATACAATCCCAACAAAGTTCTGAGTTTCCCCCGAGTGATATTTTTGCGATGAATGTCCTGCATGCGCGGTTTACACATTCAATTGCCTCCCGGAGGCGTACTTTCCCGTCTGTGCTGTCACATTGGCAAAGTGACCCAGCGCGTCCGAATTCGCCAATGTTTGAATTGCCCTGACGCAGGCATGGCACAGCGTAGCCGCTAGTCCTCCCGAAGTTTGAATTTTTAGGCTGCCTCATGCCTAGGTGTCGGATTTTCCGCGTTCGCGGCAGACCCCTTCTTCATCCGGCCGGTGGGGTGTTGTTTACCGGTCCGAGGACGATTGGGGAGGGGGTGTTGTGCGTGCTGCCTCCTTCTGACGTCATGCCTATGGTATGCGCGCGGCCTGCCTGTCTCGCCGTGCTGTCTCGCTTTTCCCGCGCATTTGCACACACAGTGTCTCTTTTCTGTACTGTACATTCACTGTAATTTATCCCGATTTTTTCACTGTCTCGTCACTGACTTGTACACTGTGAAAAGTTTGTTTAGAATTTCACTCGACAGTCCAAACACCTTCACATATCTGATGTTGGGGGGTAAGAGCGTCTTACTTATGCTCTGGAGGATGCCGGCTGCTGCTGGTGACGGTCGTGAGTCTACCGCCAGTGTGGCGAGTCCCTTCTGTATCCTCTACATCGAGATGTATGCTGTTGTGAGGCTGGAAAGCCGCTGGTTGGTAGGACTAGCCCCGAAGGACCATGAAGTGGCCGTGGCCAAATAACTTACCCGCATGAATAGATTTCACCACTGGTTTATTGCGTTATTATTGGCACACTGTATTTCGCACGTACATGCCTTAAGCGTTCCCCACATCTGTAGCCATTGGGTGGCTAACACGGTAAACACGGACACTAGTAACGCGATGGTGTAGTTATGTTGGAAAGATAAATCCCTGGGCGCAAGAGCTTGCAGGGATGGAGGTGGCTCCACTCCTGGACGATTAAGTTAATATTACGTTAATAAGTTCCTGAAAAAACTAGAAAAAATCACTATTGCAGCTACATGATACGACAAGATACGGTGATGGTCCAGGAGACGCCTACACGTGACCGACCTCTTACACACCCGAGACAAGACTACCGAGCAATGGCGCCCACTCCCGCTAGTAGCTGAGAGCGCCCGCCAAAACTATTCGCGTGGCCGCTTTAAGCATGTTGTGTTGAATATGTAAACATAAAAAATACTATAATTTACATGAGACACAATTGAGCCCTTGGAGATATTTGGAGATGTTAACATTATTGGGTTTGCTGAAATTGCATAAATAAACTTGCCAAGGGAAATTAATTTACTTGTGCCTTCTGCTCCGGTTGGCTTGTTAAGCTGTCTCTCTAATTCCGAGCTGGCACTGTTTATTATTCTAACACATGTAGAACACTTGGATATAACACATTATCACTATTCTTATTTTAAGTATAAAAAGCTGCCGACGCATTGCGAGGTCTTTTCAGTTGTTAGGTTGTCGGTCTGGGCCTCACTCAGCGGTCCAGCATCGCTGAACAATTTTGAAGCACTTTGCCTAATAAATTCGTTTGCCCTAGTTGTCGGTGCTCAATAATTCCCTAAAATTATGGAGACTGCCTCTACATATTTACTTTGCCCTAGCAACTCTCGCACTGTCTGTTTCAGGCAACATTCGTTCCGGCATTTATGCACGTGGTGATCAACAACGACGTAATGCTTGTTGTAACGACCAATGTCCCTTGTTTAGCTGGCGTTGGGGTGTGTTGCGGTGGTGTTACTTGGTTGTTTTACTTTAAATATTGGCACTTTCTTTTGTATTCGCTTGCTAACCATGTGGCCACATTAACTTGAGCGCTCTGTCGGTCCCGTCAGTACCAGGCGCATTCAGGGTGCCTTCCGAATGCCGCGGGTCGTTTTCGTGAATACTACTTGTGATGCTGGTGTGTGTTGACGAACGGTCGCGATGCACGCGTGGGCTGTTGAGCACACATTAATACAGTGTACATGATGAGTTACAGATAACAGCCCAATTGATGTATTTGATTTTAAATAAAATATTAGGTTTTTCACTTGGTTTAGCCAGGTGATAATTGATACCTGAGCATAGTTATGCTACAATGCTGCCTGAGACCAGTTACCCAGTCTTGAAGAGTCGAGGTTCGAGCCAACATAAAATATAACTGAATTGCTGATGTTAAGCTTCGACAATGGCAAGAAAATTATAAGGTCCCCAAATTTACAAAATGCATTACAACCCCCCCCCCCCCCAGACGAATTAGTTAAATCAAAGCTTAACTGATTTGTATCCTAGTACACTGTCGCCGTAGGGGGGGGGGTGTTTGCAAATAGACGGGAAAGTATTTTAGAGGTTGAGAGTCCGAGATTTGATTTTAGGGAGGCGCTATCCCAGCATGCCCGGCTGGGAACGGGGTAGAACACAAGCGATCTCAGGGCGGATGGTTCTTTGGCTAATTAATTACGTTACCCCCTGGCGGTGAGTTAGAGACGGAAACACCTAAAATTTACAGGGCTCTTAGGAGACAGACTGTTCACACAAATTCGGGGAAAATCCTGTGGTTTATTTACGGCGTAATCACGTTGCACACACACACAACCGAGCATTTGAGTACTTGCCAGTCTTCCGGGTACGGGCCGCGTGCGCGTGCCCGTAACGGAGATGAAACCTTGAGAAGAAGCTTGTAGACACAGAATGACGTTGGCCGCGTGAGCTGGGCAACTCGACGTGGAGGCGAAACACATGGCGTGATTCACGAGAGGCCCCAGAGGCCCGCGAGACCGCCCGGCGAAACACAACTTGAAGCTAGCCCACGTGGTGGGGGGGGGGGGCTAGCGCTTAACCACCCAGAGTCGGACAGTACCGAGATGTTAAAATTGAAATCCTCCACACGCGGATGCGGTGTGGAGGACGAATGACTGGGGTAGTCTGTGAAGTTAAAATAATTAGAGAATAGGTTCCGGGTGGAAAAACTACAAAACGGTGACTCGAAAACTCAGTTCGCAAAGCGGATATGCGACTTACCCCGGTCAGCGTGCCGTAAAGACTGCCGAGCCAACATGGCGGTTGAGCCCACGCGCCGGCCACGCCAACGCCTTGGGTCAACTCATGTACTCTTAAAAACTGGAACACACAAACACTTCACAGCATGCCAGAAAATAATTGTAAATTATGTTAAGAATTTAGATTCTAAAATAAAGTGTTTTATCATATACCTGGGTGTTACTAGCAGGGGGGGGGGGGGGGGGGTGGAGAGAATCACGTAAACCCTAAACAAGACATTAATAAAATACAATGACTCGCTGTATGTCCCTGAAAAAAAAAACACTAGGGAACCTGAAAGAACAATACTTGGCTTTACTTTATGTAATTTTTTGTGTCTCAAAGAAAACTTCCTCAGAACGCGGCAAGCAAGGGAGCGGGTTGCTCCGGGAAGAGCTGGGCCTAGGCCGGTTGTTCCATCTAGTCTAGTATCCAGCGAGTTTGTCACACACAAAATAAACACATCCCTGTAGTCCGTCTCACTGCTCCCTCTCCAGAGCATATATTTCACACATGCGTTAGCTTGATGACCGGCTGGCTCACACACATCTTTTAATATGAAAACACTGCACTGAGGGGAGAACAGAGTGGTTGGTCATAGGGGGGTGGGGAAAGGGGGCTCGGGGTGGAACAGCCTTTGGCGTGCTGCTGCTCGGGCAGACTTGTGTTAGGGTTTGGGCTAGGTGTGCCAGGAGGTACGACGTCAACACTCGACTCACCAAGACGACTTAAGTTAGGTTATTTACTAAGAAGCTACTCAAAACACTTAGAATGTCAACTACAGCTTGACATTGCATGGTTACACAAAAAATACACATTGTCATGTGTTTACATAGTAAAATACATACATGTAATGCTACCATTATAATTTTTGTCTTCCTCACTGGTGTGTGGTTACTGGGTAAGGTTACTTAAAATTTGGTTTCACCTCCTAGGGAAAAATCATTAAAAAAAACTATCCCCATGAAATATACAGACACTAAGTGCTAATAACAGTTACTAGACACAAACAATCTCGCTCATACAGGAGTCTCCAAAAAAGTGATATACATACTGCCCTCCGCACACGTTGACCGCATATTCCCATTATACTGTAGGCACTTTAACAAACAAATACTACAGCGACCTGAAAGGTTCCAGAAGTAATGAGTTACAGAATCCTTTTACTTCGAGGTTCTGTTAGACGACTCAGCTCCCATGAATTTGGCCCGACTTTCTGTGTTATCAAATACGGGCCGTTGTAGGGAAGAAACAGTTTCGTAATCTTACAGGCAGATGCTTGACTGCGTTTGGCAACTCGGAGAAGAACTTTATCTCTCGCACTGAAAGAATTGCATATCGCCCTTTGGCGTTTGTTCTTCTGTTCCGCCTCAGTCTTCAACTTAGCCCTCACCAACTCTAGCTTAGACTGTACTGATACAGTATCCTCAGGAGGGAACATCAAAGAAGCAGTCAATGGATCTCTATCACTCTTTCCCTGTGCCAGTGCTGCCGCAGAGAACCCAGTACTAGCATGAAAATGAAGATTGAGAAACTGATTAACCAAAGGAATCGCATCAGCCCAACTACTGTGTTGTTCGTGACAACACGAACTGAGCAGACTT
Source organism: Medauroidea extradentata (assembly GCA_003012365.1). Classification (NCBI taxonomy): domain Eukaryota; kingdom Metazoa; phylum Arthropoda; class Insecta; order Phasmatodea; family Phasmatidae; genus Medauroidea; species Medauroidea extradentata. The sequence goes on along the minus strand of PNEQ01058550.1, from coordinate 16,008 downwards.
CCTCTTTCGCGCATACATCTCTCGACAGGGTTTGATTGTGGATGGTGCATGGAAGCATAAACTAAGTTGACTCCTTTCCTTAGTAACACCCACTTCCAGACATCAGATGTGAATTGGGTGCCGTGGTAGCTCAGAACCCGTTTGGCAACACCGTGGACAGGAAAACAGTGTTCCAACTTACAATTGACACAGGCATTAGCAGTCGCTCTTTTCAGCAGGTAACAAATGATGAACTTAGTGAATACATCCAATACAACGAATACATGCTTTACTCCGCCCCTATAAGATGGTAAAGGGCCACAGAGGTCCACAGATAACAAGTCCAGTGGCCCAGCAGGTACAATTGAGTTCCATGGCCCCTCCCACCTGCTATTCGGAAAGTTCGCTCTCGGATATAGCGTGCAGCAACTGTCTGCCTCACCGACCGAGCCATGTTTCCTCAATAATAGCTCATACACAACTGCCAAACAGTTTTCTTTTCGCCAAAATGACCCATGGACTTGTGGATGTGCGCTGTCAGACGTCGAACCCAGGACTTTTGGAACACAAATCCGCCAACTACCAGATTTCAAATCAGCTTTTCGGTATAACACGTTATTACTCGGACAGTACCAAGCCACGAGTTCCTTATCTGTCTCCACTGTTATTCTAGCCATCAGCAATCCTGCCCTAGGTTTCTCTTCCATTATTACGTCTTCCCTTTCCACAATCACTCTGCTCAATAGGTCAGCATCTTTGTATTCTTCCCAGACACATACTGAATGGATAGATCAAATTCCTGCAGAGCCAGGCACCACTTGGTCAGTCAGCTGCCCATCACCTTACAAGACTGGAGGAAGGCGAGGCTATGGTGGTCAGAAAGAACAATAATTTTGTGCCCCAACACAATGTTGCGCTACTTCTTCAAACCCCAGACAGCAGCTAAGCACTCTTCTGATCCAGACAATGACCTGCATAAAAATGCCAGTAACTTCTCATCTCCATCCTCATCAATTTGAAACAACTTAACTACCAACACATAAACAGAAGCGTCGGCATTTACATAAAAAACCTTGCTGAAATCAGGATGAAATGAAGCACACTATGTAGTGAAAAGTTGTTTGGCAGCCTGGAAGCTATCCTGACATTCTGTTGTCCATTCCCAAATGTTATCTTTCCTTAACAACTCTAATAAAGCCGAAACCACTTTAGAGAACTGCTCGGCAAAAGTCTGTAAAAATTACAAACACCCATGAAACTGCGAAGCTGTTTGACATTGCACAGAACTGGAAAATCATGAATCAGCTGTATTTTACTCGGGTCTGGTCGTATGCCAAATTAGTCCAATACAAATCCCAGAAAAACAACTTCCTCCTGCAAACAACAAGATTTCCTCAACCTTAATTTTAAACCCACTTTCCTCAACTGTTCAAACAGCTGGCATAAGTAAATTAAATGGTCTTGAAAACTTTCACTAACAATCAGTAAGTTGTCAACACAAGAGTGAACTATGGAACTCACCTCCGGTCCCAGGGATACATCAATGGCGCGGCAAAATTCACCAACACTATTGGAAAGGCCAAATGTCAGAATGCAAAACTGATAACAGCGACACTGGTAAAGAAAAGCAGTGTACTTACGGTCCTCTGGGTCCAGGGGAACTTGCCAAAAACCCACGACAAAAATCTGTCGTTGAAATATAGTTTGTTCCTTGAAAAGCAGGGAGTAGTTCATCTGGCTCAACAGGAGATAGATTGCCTGTCAGGTATTATCCGTGAATTAAGAAGGAGTGTGTAAAGGCACACGCACACAGACTCATCTTTCTTACGGGCACAACACTAAAGGATTTACGAAAGGGCGGTTTTCTCTCTCTATGATGCCTTCCTTTCCATCTCCCTTATCTGTAAATCTACCTCGACTCGGCAAGCAAATGGAATAAGATATACATTCTCTTTGAAGGGAGAGCTGTCGCTGACCGGAATGCATGCCATGTACTCGGTGATACGCCCAATTTTATTTGAAAACACATCTTCAAATTCCCACAAGTGTTTAACGTGCTTACGCTACTCCCAACTGCACTTCTCACATTTTGACATAGCTAACTCCACCTCAACTTCCCAACTTGGTGTGCGATTGTTATTATTGATAGTATCATTGCCAGTGTTGCCAATCCAAGCCAACATACACCCGGCACTTCTCAAATCACTCTCGTCTACAAGCGCAATGTATAGAGATTCAAACAGTGTGTTTACTTTAGGACATTTTTGTTCATGGGTAAACAATCATCCCTCAGTCAAATGGTACCCTTAGTAAAGTCCACAATAACATCACTATTCAGCATAAAATCAACACCTAGAATGACCTTACGCATTAGCTGTGGATCACTAGACAAACTGCGCGGTAACCCTTGTTTCCGAATGTGACAGGTAAGAACACCTGTTTGCTGACATATTTACTCTTTCCCTTTGTTGTACCAACAATAGTGACCATATTCACTGGCAATGTTGAATACATTATTCCCCTCTTACATAAATCCTCTAAAAATTGTTGGGAAATTCCGGATGTCTCCGATCCTGAATCGAATAGGACATCAACACCGACTGAAGCTATTTTCCCTTTAAGTTTAGGCACAAAAACACTCCTCATATCAGATTCTTCAGACAGTAAAAATTCTCGTTCCCCAGTACTCGTAGTGGCGGCCACGTGTGCAAGTGCGCATGCGTCGGTCGCTTCAGCCTGGCTACCTATGTCTTGCGTCCCCACCTATTTCCCGGACGATTGTTTATGTTTTTCTCTCTTTCACTCTGCATTGTGCTGCCACGGTGGTAAGTACCCATGTGGAAACCTCTCACGTGGATTGACACCCCTGTCTGTCGCATACCATTGGCGGCCCCCCCTACCAGTACCGTTTGTTTGCTCACGCTGTTGTATGTAGTTGCCACGATTCCCTTCTCCTTCTCTCCGCTGCTCATATTGACCCCCTATACCTTTTGGCTGTCTGTAACCACGCTACGTCAGTCATCTTGTCGCCTATCAAAATGTCTTTCGTTCCATTCATACTGGTATCGCGCCGAGTTTTCTCTAAGGTATCCCATAGGTCCAGCTCTTGTAATACTTTCCTTAGTTGTTCTACCGCCTCAGTGCCTTTGCCTACCAACACTCTCTGAACATCTACCGGACCCTGGGCGTAAACCAGCATAACAATATCTGTTTCCGAAAGAGGTTGAACATAGCGCGAATGCTCCACAACCTTGCTGAGGTGTGCATCCAGTTCACCCACACTGCACTTTCCCTGAGAGTTCCGCCCTATCTCCACCTTGTATCCTGCTGTCCCAGCATTCCAGTAAAAATTTCCACTCAAAATCAGTGTAACTGGCTATAGAGTTCTTCTCTCTCAATGTATAGCTATGATAATTTTTTTCCAGTCACAGCACTCGTACATGTGACAAAATTCTTCGAGTCATTCCAAATGTTTTTTTTTTTGGTTGTTCGCCCCTTTCTTCCCTGAATCTAAGAATGTCCCCTTCCCGGTAGCTACGTCCTATCCTGACTGTTTGTACTTCCGGCCTTCCCTCTGTGCTATTATCACTCCCTTTCAAACACGAAATTTCTTTTTCATGTTGCCTTACCCTTGTTTCCATAGCGCCTAGGCTTGCTTCTATCATTTCCAACTATTCTTTGCTTTTGTTTACAGCACCATGGCAGATTACAAACTTGTTTCGCACTTCGATCACGTGGTCATTAACACGACTCATTTCCTTTTTCTGTTTTGATAATTCTATCCCAGTGACAGTCTCAAATTGACTTCGCTCCCTACGTATCTGCTCCTTCATTTGCTCATTTTCCTGGTGAATGCTTTCCCTTGCTTCACCTACAGTGTCGGCTACCATAATGCTCACAGATTCGTCGACCATTTTCTTTATGGTTTCCTCAATGTATGTTCTGTTTTCCACCCCTCATTCCCTTAATAAATTCCAGTTTTTCTCTTCTCATATCTTCAATCACTAATTTGTCTTCCCTTCTCATTTCCTCTATACATTCCCTCGGAACTCCTGTAACATTGCCCGACAGTCAGCCCTTATTGCTTGCATGATTGCCTCAATCGACAAAGCGTTGGGCATCACGTGAACTAATCCCCCCAATTCAAACTCACTATTTCCCTCTCTTTCTAAGAAGGAAAAGTTGCCCAACTCACTTTCACTCGGGGACTTAGCCGGATCTATATTTCTCTGTTTTCCTCCGTCATTAAGGCCCAGTACTAATATGTGTATCACAACCTATTAGTTAAAACAACTACGGTATCAGTTAGCTATGAAACATGTTACCTGCATTTGCATTATAAATAAATGGGACCACGTGGTTTGCCCTTCGTATCTATCCACTCGTGGCATCACTTTAACACGTGATTGTTAGTTACGTATGTAAGTAATACCTCCACTCTACATGCTTATGTCTACACAAATTTCTATCTTTCAAACTAGGCACATAGTAAAAAGAGTTATTTTTAATAGCATTATAGGACCCACGTGGCCTCAAAAATACAATTCCAACAAACACTTACACATTAAAGATAACTGGCCCAACATGATTTAAACTTTACAGGCGGCTATTACATACACACATTCTCTTTTTTTTTCCACCCGGCTAACCTGCCCTGTTTTTCTTGCAACACCGTAGCCATGGCGAGCGGGTGGCATTGGTTGGCTAGCTGGTCACGTGCCAACTTTAAACTTCTCACGTCGCTGGAACGCTTCCTTTGTTATCTCCGCTTGGGACGATACCTTCTGCTTCTCAGAAAAACGGGAGACCGTGTTGCCTTCTGCTTCTCAGAGACAAGGGGGACAGTGTTGCCTTCTTTTTCTCAGAGAACGTGCCCTCAGTCGGTAGTACTCGTTTCCTTCTCGAGCCGCACATTTATGTGGAGGTACTGTCAGCCGCAGCATAGCCAGCAGTAGAGTATTTGGGGTTATTTTCGTGAGTTCGCTGAGTTGTTATACTGAAGGAAAGACTGCATAATGTAGCTTAGCTGATGATTTATTGCCCTTGTCTCTTTTCTTATTTACTTTTTCATGCGTCTTCATGTAACTGTAACTAAAATAAAAATCGACACGTGCTCCAGTTATAACTGCATCAGCTCAGCTTACATAAACAAAAACTCATCACCTTTTGGCCTATGAAGATGCGTCCCCAGTTCCCAACCTCTGCCTGAGGCAGAACACTCTTCCTCGTGCACTACCCAAATACGGCGCGTCCACACTCTATTGGGTACCATACAAAAATGGTAGAGGCCAGCCTCTACAAGTGAACTTATCCCCTCCTCGACTATCTCCTTCCCCATTCCCAAGATGGCGGAACTCAGGACTCGCCCTCAGAGACCCAAAAGTGATGCTGGGTGCAGTATTTAAATTTCAATAACTCCATATTTATTTATTTTCAAAATTACGTAGAACGTCTGCAATATTTTCATTTGTTATATAAAATCAACACTTAAGATTAAAGTATTTTATGCTTGTAGTGCCTTATAGGAAATTTGCCGTTGGTGCATTCAAACATCCCCTCTCTTCCTATGTGGAAAAAACCCACATACCAGAGGCAACATGCCTATCTACCTGTTAATGACCTTTCCACACTTTTGGTAGGCAAATCACAATTTTACATCTAATTATTTAAGGCCTAACTGTTAGTTTGACACACAAAAGTCACTCAGCAAAGTTGCAGGAAATAACATGACGATCAGTTACAGTCCAAACATTGCTGGTTTCTGATTAAATAAGTTTGCCATCCTTGTTGAACCAACATACATATATACTGGAAATTATCGATATGATAATTACACTTAAAGTACAGAAAATCCTCATTTAAATTTTACAATTGGACTATACCCAAACAAAACCAATATTAAGAAGCTTTTTCTTTTAATCATTTAACATTGACTGCAGTCAAATTATTATTTACCTCTACGTGCCAATTAGTGATAAATTGATAATTATTCCTCATTTTTGCATAAATATACATTGTACATGATGAGTCACAGATAAGAGCCCAATTGATGTATTTGATTTTAAATAAAATATTATGTTTTTAGCTTGGTTTAGCCTGGTGATAATTGATACCTGAGCACGGTTATGCTTCAATGCTGCCTCAGACCAGTTACCTAGTCTTGAAGAGTCGAGGTCTGAACCAACATAAAATATAACTGAATTACTGACGTTAAGCTTCAGCAATGGCAAGAAAATTACGAGGTCCCCAAATTTACCAAATGCATTACAGAGTACGAGGGATATTGCAAATGATTTAATGATCTGTACACATGAAAGATACAGAATTTGTTTTTCACTTAAACTATTTTATTTTTAGCTAGAAAATGTAAATAAAATTTACCATCTTTAGTGTTTTCGGGAAAATACAAAACTTAAAAAAAGTAAATTCCCAAAAAGCAGCACTTGTCTAAATGAAATGGATTGTTAGTAGTATATTTTGGAGGAGTTTGGCACAAAGGGGTGGGGGATTGGATTGTCGGACTTGACGACATCACCACCACCGCCTTGGATGATATCACGGCTGTCATATTGGATGATGTGAAGACCTCCATCTTGGACGACATCACGTTCACCTTGCTGGATGATGTCACAGTTGTCATGTTGGATGTCACTTTCAAAATTTCCAAGAAATTAAAATTTCCAAAAATTCTAAATTTAAAAATAAATAAAAATGTATGCCCGTGTCATTTTGTTTCCGCCATCCATCTTGTTCCGCGATATCTGCCGTCAATGGTTTTACTTAAATGTAGGCAACCAGTGGCAGCCGGTCAATGTTTTGAGCTCAGCGCTCTAATTATAATGTCCTTCACCCCCTCCCCCACTAAATCGCTATACTTTCTTTCCCTGCTAATAATAATATTTTTAACTCAAAGGTATAAAACTTTTGCTTTACATGTATTGAGGAATTGCACTGCGTTTCATGGTAAGCGATAATGTAGCCAATAAAGTGTGTTGTAAAAAACTTTCCACTTAAAGATGTTACCTACAATGTATAGGTACTCGTTAAATACACAAGCAATGAATACCACTAACGGCAAGTTAGTATCCTACAATCTCAGTTTCTGTACATTTGTTCTTACTGCGTTCCCTCTGTGTTTCCTCACGATTAATGTGAACCCGACTCGTAGATAAAATGCCAACAATATCGCATGTGAGACGTCTTAAGACTATATTAGAGTTCGGCTTGTCTAATACAGACGTAGTTTTATAACACACGCGAAGTAGGCCTACGCATATCTTCAGCCCCGCATTGGCATAGCATTTTGATACAATTACGGAACACGTAAATAAATGTGTGCAGTTCATACCACGTCACATTCGGAAAACAAACTTGCCACTAATTAACCACGGACACA
>PNEQ01058549.1:0-37767 GCA_003012365.1 Medauroidea extradentata | reverse complement strand
CTGATCAAGGTTAAAAATAAGATCTGATTAAACAAAACCTCGTATCACTAGTAAGAGTCTAAACTTACATAATCATAATAATATTAAAAATACTTACTACTATTCTGACCATAGCATAAACCATGAAGATGTAAATAAAAAATTTAACATATATAATTCCATAGAACAGTTCAACTTGAATGTTGACGTGTTTTTTTTTAGAAAGTAAAGACAATAAAATATATTTAATAATAACCTGTAACACATAGATGTTATGTTACAATATTGAAGGCACATTGTTTTATCAATAATATCATAGTATTTTCGTGATGAACATAGTAAGCGCGAATAATTCAAAACAATTAAAATACACTTTTAACAGAATTTCTTGTAAGAAATACTATTTACCGCACTTTTATTTATTTTTTGTCATAGTTGCCAATTACATCGATTCTTGATTATTACACGAAGCTTGCATTGCAAACAGCACCGATGCTGCTGTAGCAATTTGTATGCCGAAAGTATGTTGCCAATATATAATTATTTAGTTGCGTATAATTTATGGACTGATTGCTTTATTGCAATGTGTAGTGTTCTTTTTTTTATAAATAAATAAATTTTTTCGCGGGCTAGGCTCCTGGATTGTTGCTCTTTGCTAAACTTCTCTAAAATCACTATTCCAACAAGTTTAATATGTAGCATATCTAAATACGAAAATTGCTTAAAGTGCACCATTTTACACCTTGAAATCCACAATTTTTCAGGGGAACGACCCCCGGACCCCTCCCTCGGCTATTAGAGGGGTTCAGTGTTTAAAGATGTAACTCCTCCCCCCCCCCCCCAATTCCGAAACGTTCCTACGTCCCTGCTCTCAAAACATTTCAGTATCGTTGCTACCGTATATTTTGGCTACCTTATAAACCTTTGGTTGCTTTATACACACACTAGTTGCAAAATAAAGATGAGGGACTGTTACACTTTATTTGAATGTGAAAGTTAACATTTGTAGAATTAATACAAGTAAAACAACAAGATAATATGGACTAATAATAATACACCGAAATCTGAAACGTTTGTGGCACAGCATCAATGTTTTTACTCCCCGTTAAACGTATCATTACTTATGAACATTAAATATTATCTACGGTTATTCTATACTAAAGGCAGCTAAGAATTTGTTAACCGCTATATCATGTTGCGATTTGTGTCCTTTTTCCGCATAGCCTTCTGTTGGAAACGAGAACAATATTTATTTGTAGTCAAGGTTTAAAATGTAATTGAAGTGCAGAGTCTATTCTGATATGAGCTCTATGGAGAAAGAGCAAGAAAAGGTTTGTTTGTTTCCTGATGTGATAATAAATAGGAGAAAGACATATATTGTTTTCATTTATCAATGCAGTGAGTTCCTGGGATAATTTTGATGTATTTAACACTAGGGAGGAGGTAAAATCGGGTAGATTTTATCTGGACCCAACATAAGTGGTGACCCCGACGTGATAGGTCGTTAGTATCTGATTTTAAGTGAAAAGTTGTACATTGAACGACAGAAGATGGAAGTCCTCAACAAGCAACGGAAGCCTGTTAGAATGTCTTTCACGAAAACATTCAATTTACTATGTGACGAGGTAAGTGGAAATGATGACAATAAAGTGAAGTTTTTATTTGAGAAGTTAGAAAGGGTATTTCAAGAAATGTGTTTACTAGACGAACGAGTACTCGATCTCGCATTACAAGATAGCGACAGAAGTGATTTATACGAGGCGGAATATTTAGCCATAGAAGAATATAAAAACAAGATGATTGAAGCAAAATTAAAAAAGGAAGCTTATTACAGAGAGTTAGTAGGTAAAGTTGCACCTAGTGAAAATGAAGGTAATTCTGAGTGCTCGTCACCAGGTTCTCGTCGGAAAAGGTTAAAGTTGCCGAAAATTGAGTTTAAAAAATTCGGAGGAGATGTAAAAGACTGGTTAGGGTTTTGGAGCCAGTTTAAAAGAATTGACGAGGATGAAGAAATTGAACCAGAGGATAAATTTCAATATCTAATCCAGTCTACAATTGCTGGGACTAGGGCAAGGGAAATTGTAGATAGCTTTCCGCCAACAGCAAGCAACTATAAGAAAGCGATAGATTGCTTACGTGTTCGATTTGGTAGAGAAGAATTGTTAATTGAATTTTATGTCAGAGAGCTTCTAGGACTTGTGATAAAAAACGTGACAGTTGGAAAGGATAGAATGAATCTGTCTCAGCTATATGATCGGTTGGAATCGCATTTGCGGGCTTTAGAATCAATAGGAATGACACATGACAAGTATGCTGCTATGCTGTTTCCACTCGTGGAGTCGTGCATACCAGAGGAGATTCTGAGGGCTTGGATGAGGTGTCCCACAAGTCGTTCTGAGGTTAAAGATAATGTAAACAGTGATTCAAACACATACAGCGGAAAATTACAAGAGTTATTAAATTTTCTAAGATGCGAAGTGGAAGGAGAGGAAAGAATTTCATTGGCAAAAACTGGTTTTAGGGTTTCGGCAGATCAAGAAGTCAAGATGAAACCAAAACGGTTTGAAGGTCAACGTGTGCCCACTGCGAATAATCTGTTTGCTGCAGAGAAGCACAGCAGGAGACGAGAAGAGTGCATCTTCTGTCAAAAGTCACACGAAAGCAAAGAGTGCTTTCAGGCGAGACGAATGCATTTCGACAAGAAAAGGGAGGTCTTGGTAAAGAGAAAAGCATGCTTTGCCTGTCTAAAATTTGGACACAGGTCGAAAGACTGTAAGGCAAGTGTGAAGTGTGTAATATGCAGGGGAAGACACCAGGCAGTGATGTGCCATGACTTGCCTGACTTGCCTATTAAAGGTGAAGGATCTGTAGATTTGAAGCTTGAGGAAAAGAGGAATGAAGAGAGATCTAGTGTTCTATCCAACCAAAGTTGTCCTCAAGAAGTCTTGCTACAGACTTTACTCTTGAAAATCGATGTGAAGGGAAAAACTAAGATAGTCAGAGCTCTAATAGACATCGGATCGCAGCGCTCTTACATACTGAAGAGGACTGCTGAAGTAATGGGTTGTGAGATCATCGGATCAGAAACTCTAGCCCAAGTATTGTTCGGAGGTGTTCAAACGAAAAGAGAAGAGCATCAGCGTTACAACATGACACTTACCAGCTTAAAAGGAGGTAGTTCATGTAACATTGAAGTACTGAGCCAGTCAACTATTTGTGGACCGATTCCTAGGGTTAAATGTGGAGTTGTTCTAGATGAACTAAGAGGAATGGAAATACTGCTATGTGATGTAGGCGAAGGACAACCTGCTATTGAAATGTTAATTGGTGCCGATTTTGCAGGAATACTATACACTGGAAAATGCCACCAGTTGCGAAACGGACTTACTGCGATGGAGACCTTGTTCGGATGGGTTGTCATGGGATCAATCTCTAAAAAGGGAAATGATACTAATTGCGCCAATGCAGTAACTACTCTGCTTGTCAACAGCCTCAGACTACCTGACTTATGGAATCTGGATGTACTCGGAATAAGGGATCCTTGTGAAACTAAGACAAACGAGGAGATGGATATCGCTGTATTAGATCACTTCAAAGAGACAGTTACCATAAATTGCGAAGGCAGGTATGAAATTAATCTTCCATGGTTGGAGAACAGAGGAGAACTTGGGATGAACAAGGAAGTTGCAGAAAGAATATTAGCAAACATGACTGCAAGATTGAAGTCTGATGGAAGGTACTGGGGATACGACGAAGTGCTTAAGACATGGTTAGAAGAAGGTGTCATTGAAGAAGTTCCTAAGAAGGAACATAATAACCCTGGACATTGCTTGCCACATAGAGGAGTCTTTAAAAACTGCTCCACAACGAAGATCAGGCCTGTTTTTGATGCTTCTTGCAAAAGAAAGGGAAGCTTGTCGCTCAATGATTGTTTAGCAAAGGGCCCAAACTTGTTAGAGTTGATTCCTTCAGTACTAATGCGTTTTCGAGAAAAGGAAATAGGGGTAATGGCTGATATCAAGAAGGCTTTCTTGCAAGTGTCTGTCTGCAAAGAGGATCGTGATTATTTGAGATTTCTGTGGTGGGCACATGATGACGACGAGAAGATGGTAGTTTACCGTCATTGCCGGGTTGTATTCGGACTAAACTGCAGCCCATTTATTTTGGGAGCAGTAATCAACCATCACTTAGACAATTGTTCCCCCAAGTTAAAAACTGTGGTGGAGAAACTCAAGAGGTCGTTCTACGTGGACAATTGTTTAACTTCAGTAGACACTATAGAAGAGATGAACGATTTCATGCGAGATGCTTCGCAAGTCATGGCTGAAGCCAAATTCGACTTGAGAGGTTGGGAGCACACTGCACTGGCAACAGAAGAAATACGTTGTGAGACATCCATGGTACTTGGTTTGTTGTGGGACAAGCAGAAGGATTTACTGTTTTGTGCTGTAAGTGAAGCAGAATTTTCAGAAGAACATGTTACCAGAAGAGTGATTTTATCATTGACACAGAGGGTATTTGATCCAATAGGTTTCTCTTGCCCATTCACGCCAATTCCCAAGGAATTGAGCTGGGATGCAGATGTACAAGATGACTTGAGATTGAAGTTTCTTAAGTGGGCGAAAGACTTACCAAGATTACAAGAAGTAAAAATTCCAAAAGGTTTATCAATACCAGGAATGTCTGTGAAGTGTAGTCTACATGTATTCTGTGATGCCAGTCGGTTGTCATATGCGGCTGTGGTTTATCTAAGAAGTGAAAGTGAAAATGGAATGGTATGCATCCAGCTGGTACAAGCTAGATCAAGAGTTGCTCCATTAAAGAAAATCACCATCCCGCGATTGGAACTGCTGGCATGTTGTATTGGAGCACGACTTGCTCGGACAGTAAGGGAGAGCATGGCATTGGTAGATGTGCCTGTGTATTTCTGGAATGATTCGTCTACTGCTCTATCATGGATCACAAAAGGAGAGCCATTGCGTACCTTCATTAACAACAGGGTCAGAGAGATACTGTCAATCTCGAATGTTGGAGATTGGAGGCATATTCCAGGTAATCTAAATCCAGATGATCTCCCATCTCGTGGATGTTCAGTGGACACTTTATTGGATTCAAGATGGTGGGAGGGTCCTAATTGGTTGCGAGCTAAAGAAGATACCTGGCCAAGATCTGAAACCCTGCCCGGTATCATAGACTCCGGTGATGGAGACATTGAAGTTGTCTCTACTTTAACTTCTATCAAAGAAGAATGGTATCTGACCTACTGTTCCAGCTACCGGAAGTTGTTAAGGATAATGGCATGGATATTAAGATTCAAAGGGAATGTACAAGTAAAACCAGAGGATCGACAAAGAGGAGAGTTGTCCGCGAATGAAATAATACCGTCGGAAAAGGTAGTCGTGAAGATGGTGCAGAGGGAAGCATTTCGACAGAATAAGTTAGGGTTAGTTGACCTGAAGACATTGTGCGTTTTTGAAGATGGAGAGAATATTTTACGAGTTCAGTCGAAGCTAGCTACTCGCAAGGACACACAGAACTACAGGTACCCGATGATCTTACCTAGTAAGCACAAAGTGACCAAACTTCTGATTCTTGAGGAGCGTAACAGGATGGCTCATGCAGGAGCTCAGGTTCTCTTGGCCAAACTACGTGAAAAATTTTGGATCCTAAGGTGCTACAAAGAAATCCTAGAAGGTGATGTAGTTCTCATTGGCTGTGATGGAAAAAGGAGAATTGAATGGCCCTTAGCTAGAGTGATAAAGGTGTTTCCAGGCAAGGATGGTAGGGTCTGGGTGGCATGTGTGAGGACCATCTCAGGTGAAATGTTGAGACCAATACAACGATTCTACCCTCTAGAGATTTCAGAACCTGTGAGTGTTGCAGAGAAAAGTGGGAAATCAGAGGATCCTAATGATGGAAAAGGGACGCTAGTCACAAGAAGTGGTAGAATTATAAGGTGTCCATCAAGATTTTACGATTAACTGACGACTGAACTTTGTGATAACTTTTGAGATATGTGATTTGATTCAAGAGAGAACATTTTCTGATATGTTTTGATTGTTTAATCCCCAATCAAAAGGTGGGAGGATGTTGGAAACGAGAACAATATTTATTTGTAGTCAAGGTTCAAAATGTAATTGAAGTGCAGAGTCTATTCTGATATGAGCTCTATGGAGAAAGAGCAAGAAAAGGTTTGTTTGTTTCCTGATGTGATAATAAATAGGAGAAAGACATATATTGTTTTCATTTATCAATGCAGTGAGTTCCTGGGATAATTTTGATGTATTTAACACTAGGGAGGAGGTAAAATCGGGTAGATTTTATCTGGACCCAACACCTTCGCTTGTCGTTGCGTGACGCCACGCGCTTATCAGTCGCCTGCGCGAAGGCCTGCCTGCCGAACATTCCCGAAGCGGGACTTAGACAAATTTCCACCTTCACAAGTTGGTCCATTTATTGTGTCCATGACTGTACAATTCATAAATGAAAAGAGACTTTGGACTCATTCGTTATATCAATACTAAAATACATTTACACCAATGCATAAAATATATTTGCCAAGTTACAGTGTTTCATAGATTATTCTGTCATACGTTGTTTCATTAGGCGCACCGCAGGGGTTTACATTACTTACATTTTATTTTGTGTGTTGAGATACAAATTTTAATTACGTTTAATCAATAACGATTTATCAGAAAAATCACAAAAGTTTGTTTCTGCGTAATTATTTATTAATTTTAACCTAAAGAGTCAATTACATTTGCGAGCACAATGATGTGATTAAGTAACATATAGTTAATTGGATTTTGTTCGTATTCAAAATGCAACACGTAGTTCCGTTTCCCATGGTAATTTTTTTCAGAACACTCAAACTCTAATGTTTCATTTGTTGTATTCGTATAAAATACTCACGGAAATAAAAATATATTTATTTTTAAATACATTGTGTTGTATTTGTAGCGAAAATTCATAGTATTTATAACATTTTATATCCGTAGCTTAAAAATCAAATTAATGACAGATTTAATTACCTGCCTTGTTCTAAACAAAATAAATTTATTAAATGCAACTAGTCCCATACTTAAAGAATAAAAACATAATTACTTCAGTGCTATTAAATTAGTTTGGTTTTGTATTTGTCGAATAACGCATTTTGACGAATTATTACTTTGAAAAAATACATAATTAATATCGTTATTGATTTTCTAGTGGAAAAGAATACAAATTCGCACAACAGAAAGCATTCCAAATGATTTGTCTGATATTTCAGCTCTACATATAATTCATAATATGGTTTATGGTGTTATGTTTCGTATTTGCATTGAAAAACTATTACGTAAACAATCTTTAGGCCTTTCTCTCTGAATATTTAAAGTGTACACACAGTTCGTAAAATCATCTGAAACGTATATGAAGGTGATGTCGGTATAATGCGATGATAGTTCACCTCCTTAAAATTTACGGGTTGTCAGCCAGACATGAAAGTGTTTGCAAGTTAAGCAGAATTATATGATTTTAAAATTTTTAACGTGCACTTCGTCCAATTTAATAAAAAAAAAAGAACACTGTCACTTCAAATACCTTGAATCCGAGGTTTCTATAAACAGGTTTGTATTACGTCCAAAAATAAATAAAACCCTTTACATTTAAAACAATTATTGCAATTTCATCTCGCACACAAACAGCTTTTTTTTTTTTTTTTTTTTTTTGCTTTTACGTTTTGTTAACATTCCTAAATATTTACTGAAAAGCTACTGTTCAGTTCCCAAAAAAACGTGAATATACAAATATGTATTTCAACAGTACGGCGAGGTAGATTCAAAGAACAGGTCTTTCGAAAGTAAGTCTCGTTTTTTTTCCACGCAGGAAATTTTATAGCCAAACAAAATAAGCCATGATATCATGAACACTTATCAGAGCGGTAAGAATCATTGAATCACCCGGACAACAACCCCGATCTCGCCCCATCGGGTTTTCACATGTTACCTGCATTGGAAATCCGCGCTCTCGGGAAGTCACTTCCACAGCAATGCTGAGGTAGAGCAGGCTGAGCGACAATTACTTGCATCGCTGCGGCAGGGCACCAAGTTTTACCAGAGTGGTTTCTTCAAACTGATTGCACGCTATGACATTTCTCAATGTCGGTGCTGACTACGTCAAACAAATAGTACAAATGTATGTATAGTTCATGACACCGTGGTGAATTTTGTTTGGCAATAAAGTTTCCGTCTGGAAAAAAAACAGATGGATCTCACTTTCAGAACACCCTTCGTACGTGGTATTATTGCTATACAACAATTAATTGTAATGTATTTCATCAACATGGGAAGATATTTGAACATTTTGTGTTAATATGTGGCTGCCACCATCATGATACGCGCGATAAGATACACAATGCACGATAAAGACTCCAGTAACAGCCTTGTATGCTAAAATTATTAAATTAAAAGCATGATTTTGCTTAGCAACAAATTTCTTAGGCAAAATTGATTAGAAATAATACGAACGCTGTATACAGTATAAGCAAAAACATGAGTTTTTAAAATTTTGAGGTTTTACATTTACCATATGCACTTCAGATTTAGTAAATTGTTTGTTACAAATAATGAAGCACTACAAACTCAGAGACAGGAAATTAATACACTTTATTCATATAACTGTGACCTGTCGTACGTAAATATTTCACAGCATTTACTTTAAATTTCTTACAACGTCCAGTCACAAATAAACAAGAGTTTTAGCCAGAATTAACGCTTTTGCCACGCCATCTTAAAACGAAAAAACTCAAATGAATTTATATCTGCAGATACACAGTCTACATGCACGTTTTTTTTTTTTTAATTAAAATTTTTCTGCAGATTATTTCAGAAATGTAATAATTATTATTTTTTACTTTTTTACAACAATAAGAAAAGTTTCTTAAAATTTTGATACGTTTATGCAAATCCCTAAACATGAATAGGATTACATGCATTATAATATTTTTCACAAACAACGTTTTGCAAAAATAGCATCGTCAAGGTGAATTATTTTTAAATATTTGGGTTGATAGCAGTCATACCTGCTGCAATACCTGAAGTAAGTCACTACTGTCTTTTAAATTTTCACCTTGGGTATTTAATCTTTCGCAAGTATTCGCTCCACTGATCACGTTCGTTTGTCGTTCACTAACTCTGTCTCTGATTTTACTTCCAGTATAATTTCTACATCTTTTTTTATACAATTTGCAGTTCCGTAAACACAATTGAAGACAGGTAAAACAGCACAGTCTATTTCTCAAGGTAAAGAGTAAATGGTTTCAGACGTAAATGGATAACTAGGTTATAAGCATTTTAAAAATCTTTCTGATCATCCACATTACTTAGTATGGGTCCGGCGGCAGTATAATCTAGGAGTATTAACATTGTTTAAACTGTTGAACACTGGGTGGAAGTATTTACCAATAAATACATTTAATCAAAACCTATTCAAACTTCATTATTCCGAAAAACGTAACATAATATAATAAAATAAAATTTAGTTATATTTAATTGATAAAATGAATAAAAAAACCCTAACTTTAATAAGCTCTGTGTATTTTCAATTATTGTGTCTATTTAATCAATGGCCGCTGATTTACTTTGTTGTGACACATGAATATATGAGCTGCGCATTAAACGATTTTTGCTGGGTTAATTAGACTGGAAATTTGAGTAGCTTCTCTGGTGTATTATACCTGTACATGTATGGCACACTACCTCCATATGCTAAAATAACGTATTTTTATTTATTTTTGGATTGTGAGACATTAAAGAAAGGGGTTTTCGACTTCACACAATCATATGTTCAAGAGTGGAACATGTATATACCTGAAGCGAGTCAATCATTTATATTGGCATATTCAGAAAGTTTTGAAATACATATCAATTTTTTACCAAGTGCTAATCAAGTCACGTGGATGGCGTGCTACAAACTCCGGCAGAGGTCAGCCACTGAACCGGAATGTGTCGTGGTCATTTGCCATTCATATTATCGGAGTGACGTTGCTGTATAGTAGCACGGATAGGGGACCTATATCATGTGAAAATACAGCTTCTATAAATCAAGGCAGCCCTGACCTCCACTCGATGGTACATCTGTATTAACCAACAAATGGGACTCCACCGGCCGATCACCGTGTTGTTCAGATCCTTTCACCCTGAAAGTGTATCTGCTAACCAGACAAGCATTCTCTGAGGAAGTTTGGAGCTTGACGTACTTTTAGTCAGGGGTTAGGTTCATTTCCACTGTGGCCGTTGGGAACAAAATATCTCTATCTCATGTAGGGAAGAGTTTAAGTAATGGTAATAGTTGAGCTCAGCGCTGGTTATAATGTGGCGTACCTGGCTCTTAAGGCCATGTTCTATAGTTTATATAGTTTTTTCGTTTATCATTATAAAAAACGAGAGCAGATATCAAAAATCTGTTTGGCTGTTCGGTTTAAATGTTTTTTGACGCGATAATTTTTTTCCGAAGCAAGAAGTTAGACGGTTTCGACCAAAAAGTTAACTAACCAGAACTTCGTTAGTTACGTAATTAGCTAAAACCATAGTGTTTACTGCGTTGAAAAAAATCCGCCAACATGGAGAAGACAATTTTAAACCAAACTGCCAGACAGATTTTGTTTTATATCTGCTCTCGTTTAGGCGTGAAATATTAATGTCACTAAAATCGTGGAGCAGTGATAAAAACTCGCCTATCATTCAGGAGAACCCAGGTTTGATCCACGGCTTCACCCATCCTGGTTTCGGTTTTCAATGGTTTTCCAAGATCACTCCAAGTGAATGCTGGGATGGTTCCTTAATATATGCATGTCTTACCCTTTTTTTGGACCTCGCGTACCTCCGCTAAGATCTGGTGCTGTTCTAGGGCGCGCAGAGTAACCAAATAAATATTATTTAATACCAAATTAATTTTATTAAAAAGCAGTAAAGATATTGGCCAGATATTGATATGTCAACTTCAGAAGGAACGGTTATTTGCCCCCTCCATGGTGACTTGGCAGCTTTAACTAGAGCCAGTTATTTTTGGTGAAAATAATTTTGTAACAGTCTGTTTCAATATCGTACGGCAGCCATGCTTCATTATTATTGGCTAAATGTATTAGAATGTGCCAATTAGAACAAGGTTACTGCGAAATCACACGTCTGTGGTTTGTGGATATAACCCTAAAATGCTGAGAGTTAAAAACATCCTGTCACTGACCACGAATCATAGCTGTATATGTGCACACAAGGTATTTAAACAAACTGTTGCAAAATTCCTTTAACCAAAAATCACTGGCTCTAGCTACAATCGACATGTGTCATAAAAATAATGAATGCCATAGAACTGGCGATACGGAAATCTGATGTTCCCTCTGAAAGCCTGATCGGTATTGGGTAGGACTCGTGGTGGAGATGGTTAACTCTGTGTACTGGAGTAGAACTTCTGGATGGAGGCCACTTCCCAGCAACGAGGATCGTAGCAGTGAACAACAGAGCACCGGTTTGGCTCCGGATGTCTAAGACACATATAAATATTCACTCGCTGGAATAGGGTAGATTATCTCAATCACGTGACCAGGTTATGATAATTACCAGGATTTTATGTACACCTGCAATGTTACTGAAGTTTTTAAAATGACGGAATTAAAAAAAACTACATAATATGTTCTACTTGATAAATATTTTTTTTTTCCAAATGCTACATCCACAGTGCATTCTTTACACGAATTATATTTATATTCATGTACAATAATAATTTTAGTAGTTGACCGAGTGGCCATCAGCTGAAACTTCGAACACGCGTAAACTTACCTGAGGTAAGGTTAATTCTACAACAGGTTAGCAAGATCAATGTTAAAAGTTTGGCATAGGAAAAATTGAGTGCTAGTATCGCTAATGGGTTCAAACTGACCAATCACAGAGATTTTCTGAATTTTAAGTTACATTAAGTTACCAATCCAAAACACTAAATTGGTTTATCTTCAATTTAAAATTGAGTTAAATTACTTCCGTCATTTCCAAGCCAATTTAAAATTAAATTTTACAACAGTTTCATATTTTTCTGGTCCACGTGTGATTGCAGCGGAACTAATGGTAAAAATTTTCCTAGTGCCAAACTCTCCCATAAGAAAACACTTTTTCTCTCTAACCTGTAGTAGAATTTACCTTACCTGAGGTAAAATTTCAAACACCATAAATTTGAACTTTTGGCTGACCTACCCTCCCCTTGTGAATTTTCACAAGCGCCTCCGCTGCTATTAAATGAAAACTTTATTTTTTTCGTGGGAAGATAGAAATGTACTGTACATGATCACGTCAAGTAATAATACATCGTGGGATTGGCATGGAGAAGAATTATTTATTACATCATCCAATTCTTGAGCCATGGAATGATATATTGAGGTTACCGCATTACTTACCAGAGGATGACATAGGGAGATTTTCGGTTTAGGATTTGTAGAAAATTGCTTGTAATATGTTTTTATGGCTATCTTAAGGCAGTAATAGTTACATTGAATGGAGGAAACTCATCCTGAATAATTTAGCAAGCTGCTTATTTCAATCTTCCTCAAATCTTGCTTTACTGACATAAGAAAAAAGTATTGGGAAAGAAGTAAAATTTTTATCAGGTACTGAAAGGAGAAAAAATATACTACGCGGTAACATGCTGCAAAACATATACACTTCGCCAATAGTAGCTTTCAGAAGACTACGCCAGCGTTAGGAAATATAAGAGTGATTCCCAGATAACTCAGCTGTATGCATTTGGACATGGTCAAACGACCTTCTGAACCAGTTCACTTTGAACTTGTTCACGTTTGAATACGGTTACACAGAATTTGAAGTTTTTTGGACCGTCATCGCTTTCTACTGAAACAAAAAATTTAACTGTTTTTTTTTATTTTCAGGAATACTTTTTATTGACCTGATAAGAGTCAACACACCACTACAATAAGCTGTAAGACAGCATTACATTGTGTAAGAGTGTGAAGAAAGCAAGCATATTATTTTTTAAAGCATAGCTAAAGTTATCTATCACTGCCCGAAAATGTAAGCAAACTAAATCAAAAGCAGTCCTATACACAACTTGCTAACGTTAACCAATGCATCAAATAATAACAATACTTTCGATGTTGAGCTCCATGAAACAATTTTTCGCCGTGTTACCATAAGACACGGTTTAATTCGGAATCAATTAAGCTGAACGTATTTAATACGAAACATTTTCACATATGCTCAGCGTGTTGTGTAGTCACCGCCTTGTAGTTACAGTGATAAAAGTAGTTTAAGAATTTTGAGCACTTCTAAGACAACTATATGTCCGTGAAATCTACGAAATTTTAAATGGTCACTCATCTCATTCAGACCGAGCGATGTGGCACAACGGAAACACGTTGGACTCGCATTCGAAAGGACCCGGGTTCGATTCTAGGCTCCGGCCATCCTGATTTTGGTTTTCCATGGTGTCCGCTTCAGGCGAATACTGGGAAGGTTTCTTACTAAAAGGTCATGGCAGACTTCTCTCTCTGCTCCTGTCATTGTACCAAGTTGTGCGAAATCGTCTCTAATGACATCGCTGTCGGTGAGAAGCAAAGCCCATTTAACTTACCTTACATCATGTCATTTAACACTTGTATAGCTATTTAGTACCGATTAAAAACTTTAACACTGCATGCATTTCGCCACAAAACTCTTACATGTCGCTCCTAGTTCGCTGTTTCCAAAATGTCGCAGAAACGCTACAATAACGAGTACGTGTGTTAACAAAAACATAGGAACACAGTTTACTAAACTACAATTCAAACAGCGATTTCATGAAGCCATGGAGACTATAACACCTCTTCACCTCTTTGATTAACGGTTATATATTTCACTGTGCAGACTTCAGACAATCGAGTAGAATTTTTTTCCTCCCAGTTTCGAACAATTTACGTTCCAGTTACGCGGAAAATAATTATGTGAAAAAACAGGATAATGAATGCAAACAAAAGAGTTTAAAACTGTTCATACCCATTACATGTTCTTAGAGGAAAACACTGTTCTCAATTCCGAGAATAACATTAAAATAAGTGTTTGAAAATATCCATTTTATTTTACAGCACATCTACACACACTGCAACAGCTTTTAACGTAAACAATGACATAAATTTAAAAGGGAAGCAAGCCCAAGTAAGGTTCAGCAAGAAAGACTGATCCATTACAAAATCTAAATCAAACACATTTTTGGCAACGTTATAAGCTAGTAGGAGATTAATATTGATGGTACGCAATAATAACAAACACTACGTTTAATGGGAACTCTCCAATGAGTTACTCGAAAATGTCTATTATTAACAGTGACTGGATTCACTGCGAGGGTAATCACGAAATCCTGAACCTCTTAATTTTCGGGGTAGTTAATGTCAGTGTGCGTTTATCTATGTTCTGTTTGTGATACTATTTCCGAAAATATGTTAGAAAGCCAGTCCCAACTGTTGAATGTATTATACATTCTAAATATTATCAATTATGAACACTGGTACAATAACTATAAATGGCTGAAATACATCACTTCAAAGGAGAGCATTTTGTCGTTTTGTTCGTCAAATCATGCAGCAAATGCAGAAAACAATTACCTTGTATTTGTTGACAAGGAATTCTTAAACTGTTTCAAAGCTGATTTATGTTTCAAAAATGTCGAACTGTCAAAATGTCATGTGCTAAAATATTACTCATAGCATCCCAGTAAAACAGTACCTACCGATATACGAGTAAGTTGACTTTCCTGTTGCTGTACTGTAACGACGTACAGTTACAAATTTTGTATATCTTCATAGATTATCAAACGTTAACCCAAAGTCCATTTCTTTCTCAAGAAAATCCCATATATGCTATTCTTTGATCTTTGTTGTCATAAATAATTTCTATCTGCCTTGTGTGTGCGTATACTATGCTCGAGTGTAACGCAGGTAGGAGAACGTAATACAAGTAAAGAAACAGTTACTACTCTATGTGCATTGCTATAACAGTATTTCCATCTAACCTACTGTAGATTTAAACCAACAAAACTGGAATAAATATAATTTTGACGATAATGGTCAGACTTTTGGTTTCTAGATAGACAGTTATTATTTTCAACAAAATACCAATGGAGATAGCAGGATGTGTTCTCACTTGACTACATTGCCGAGCACTATAAGGGCGTGTAGTTAAAGAAGTCACTGTGAAATAAAACTCTGTCATTATTTGGCAAGATTTGCATCATATTGTCAACATTTTTCATTTCCTTGGAACCAAAACGAAAGCCAAAGGTCTTAGCCAACTAATATCACACTGAGAAAAAAGTTTGTATACGGCCAGACTAGTGTGAAAACCGCGAATCAGCTAACTGATTACCTGGCAAATTTATTTATCTTAGCACATTTTGACTTTTTGTTATTTTGTTCGGTCAATAATTATTTCGTTGCCTCAAATACATACGTGTTTCTCCATATAGTAACTCATATGTGGTTGACTGTTACAAACCCTTTTCTCAGTGCATTATTTATTCATACTCTTAAAATTATGCGTCCCACGAGGATAAATGGTACACCGGTACTTGCGGCCGTTACAACTTTAAGTATCCCTCGATGTACCAAAACTTATTCTACAAAAAATTAACTCCGAGAGACCGGAGTGAGTAGTTTATTATTGTTAAACATTTTTCCCTTAATTATTAGGGGAACTTACCTTACATTTGAGGCACTCAGAATTTAAGAGGTGTAAGTCCAAAAAATTTTTTGTACTTATGGTAAAAAAGTTTGCATGAAGACCATTTTTATAACTCTCTCAAATCACCACTAAAAATTTTTTGCATGTAAACCCCTAATCTTGATTAACTAAATTTATGCTGAAATTTTTACATACATAATTAGTTGAGACCAGATAATAGAATACCACTTGTGTTCTTATTCCCTCATTCGAGTTTAGACTGACCTCACCATGTCTTGAACCCAAGACTTGACTATCCGGGGGCGTGATGTCAACAAGGGTTAAGTTACAAATGCAGCGAGCTGAAATGGCAGTCTAGGAGTTGTTAAGCAATGAAGATGTGTGAAAGCAGCGTAGTACTGGAGGAAACTAGCTGCAGACTTACAAGTTAGCGCTGAACCTGTTGACACTGAGGACGATAGCTAAGTGTCTGGAACTTCACGCCATTTGGGTCAACAACGACGAGAGCTTCTGTCATTACATTGAGGATGTTTTCGCGGCAAGTTCTCCGCAAACTTGAACTTTAAGACATGGATAAGGGAACAGTGGTGGAAACAAGTTCGAGGAAACATCCAGTTAGCGTTGCTTCTTCTCTTGCTGTAAGCTAGGCCAAGCGTCGAGCAAACTCCGAGACTACAACCTGTATATTAAGGGTGTTCAAGTAGGGCAACGCCGTGATTTTACATTGGTATGAAATAGTGTTAGTTCTGTAGACGTTGTATGGGAATAAATTTTCTTCTTACAAAAAGAAATTAAACTAACAAAAAAAAAAAAAAAAAAGCCGAGCCAATTTTTTTCGTAACAGTATTTCAGAGTAAAAATTTACATGTTAAGCGTTCTAATTTCCCCCCTCCCCGCCCTCAGAAAATTAACCAGTAAACTGGAATTAAATAATTCATATCTTATTCATTTCAAATATCCTTAATTCTTCATGCACGTTTTATGGCTCTCGTATTTATTTCACTGTCGAAAACACTGAATCATAGTGAATTCCTTCGCTCGCTGATCATGAACGATTTACTGTATGTTCAGTGTTCAGTCTTTATTACACCGAATTAACCGAAATATGCACTATTAATTATTATTTAATTTATTAATGAAATGTCACATTGTAAGATCCGTATACACTGTCAAACTAGTTTCCACCGTTCTTCGAGGAAGGCATATTTATTCACATTTAGACCTATTCAGTTGCAAAAATTGAAACAGCTTTTAATTTTACATTGAATATCTGATATTTACACCATCTTGCAAAGTCGGAAACCCTAATCGGTTTCCGAAGACGTAGTCACAGCCTTAATGTATTGTTGTTTCAATTTTCTAGGATTAGACCTTCTTCGCCCATCGTAAGGGTTTGGGCCCGAGTTTCTACAGCTCTTGTGAAAATGTTTTTTTAAACCCCAAACCCGTGCTCATTTCATAAAACACCTTCCTAACCTTGTTGCATATAGTTTTTTCTGTACAGGTTTTTTTATTTAAATGACTCTGAACTTTATGTTTACTACAAAAATATTTATATTCAAAAGGAAACTACTTCACCTGATTCCTGTATGATACTGTGTCACCTACAGGTGAAAATATTGTTTGCGGCTATTGTAGTCATTCTTTTGGAAAATCACTACGTAACTTTGTCCGTATTATAATCGTAAGTATTCACAAATTTTTTTATAGTATTTCATAAAGAAGTGAACGAAATGTTTCATAAAACATGCAGTTGTCGATGCAAAAAACGGCAGGAATTGTCTGGACGTCAGGAATGGTCACGTCTCGGAAGTCCAGCGTTTCCTTAAGAGATCGCGTGCTGTTTGAACAGGTTCTGTACAGTATCTAGCTACGCAGAAACTCAGACGAGCGAAGGAAAAACATAGTGGCATGGAAGAAAAAATTTATCGAGGAAAATATAACTGTAGTTATTGAAAGTAAGTTCAGATCTCGTTAATGTAAAAAAAAAGTGCTTAGAAATTTTAGTGCTAAGTAGTCGGGTATCTCACAGTTGAAATTAGTTACGGATATTGTCTGTTTTCGAATACTTACTTAATGGTTTCGTCAGCTCATGAATACCAGAAAAATGCGTTATAAGGCGGTTATAAAGAGTGGAGAGGTTAGTCTGGGAAAGGCAAAACGTGAGCATCAGGCGTACAAAAAGTAACCCGAGTAAGGTGGGCCCAATAAATCACGATAGCGGTTTCTCGTTCAAGTGAAGGTTACCATCTTCTAGGGCAGAGTGATCCGCTGTTAGCAGATGAAATAAGATGATTGAAGGGATGTAGGCACAAGACATAACCAGGACAATACTGCTACATGAAAATGTTTGTATAACGTTCAAAATATCGAAGAAACAAACGCGAAACGAAAACACACAAAACAACACGCAAAGGTACGTATATACAAATTGCAGGAATTCAAATAAACTTTACCTATGTATTTTATACACTTGTAAATATTTCACTAAGTGACCCAGAGCCACAGCAGCGTACATTTTATATGTAATTTTATATATATTTTATATATGAATACAATTACGTATTAAATATACACTACTGTCGTCGCATTTAATAAAATACTTCATATATTATATATTATACATAATATATAATAAAAGTGAAATATGAATAAAATAAGGATTCCCCGATGACGCCAGAGTGAATACGTGACTATCAACAGTCACGAATGAGGTGGTGTCTATTTTAAGACCGCAGGTCACCATGTTCCATCAGCCATTGACGTCACCGTAGGGGCCGTGTAAAAGCCTCGGTACTGCGCAACATGAGTCAGTCTTGTGAGGAGTCTGGAGGTGAGAGTCTTGTGATAGTCTTGTGTAGTCTTGTAGTGAGTCGTGAAGATGTAGTGAGACCAAGAGTGATGTGAGGCAGCGCCCTTAGGGGCGGTGTTGCCACTGGGGTGGCGATGGACGTCGTGAGAAGTGACGCTTGCGGCGGCGCAGAGATGAGGACCCAGCGCCTTAGGGGCGGAATCACGACAGCGTCGAGGCTGATGTAACATCGGCGGAGCTGACGAGGTGTGGCATCACGAGGGTGGGAACACTGCAGTGGTGGTCGGTGTCGAGTCTGAGTAACATCAGCGCCCAACAGAAGGGACACACAACACTCAGGTGTTGTGTCGGCGTGACTGAGCTGACGAGGTGTGGTCTCTCGGATGGCAACACGGCAGCGGTGGTTGGTGTCGACACTGTGTGACGCCAGCGGGCTGCAGGAAGGAAGAACAACACTTGTGGTGTTTTGTTGGAGTGCTGCAGGGGTGGCGAGCTGTGGAGAACAACACTGACCGTGTTGTGTCGAGGAGGGCAGTAACTGGCTACTTGAGGAGATTGTCTACCCGGTGGTTCAAGAGAAAAAGTGCTTCGAGAGTTCGCTATTGGTCCTGCTCGGAGAACGTGCTAAGCTTGTGCAGAGAGGCTGGTGAGGACATCTTGGTGATGCCAGGAAGACGTCTTGGTGATGTGGGAGTCTACTTACTGTGAGGCTACAGGCACATACCTTCGGAGCAGTACTGGGTGAGACAAGAGGGATTCTGCTGCGGGTCGACAGGTGAAGAAGGAGATGCGCGATGGGAGTCGAACCGAAGACCTCAAGAGTGAAGACAGTGGTGCACTCTGGGTGCTGCACTATACATGATGAGCAATCCTCCCTTAGAACTGTTAAGGTGTTTGAGAGACTGTTGATTGGCTACATTACCGAACATTTATTTTGATTTGTAGTCTTTGATGATTAACTGTAAATATTCTTGTGCTTTAATTGCCTAAGTTAATTAACGTTATGTGGCACAGTCCTAATTGTGTGCAAAACTAATTGTGCTGTGAGAGTTATAGTTGATTACTGTTTTGTGTATTTCGTAGCTTTGTGAGCTGTTAAATATAGTACTTAATTTACTCTTTTATTTTTTATTATAAGACCTCTATGTGTGGACACTTAAATGGCCACATGAATTTAGTCAATGAAAGTGTAAATGTAAATATGTAAATAAGAAAACTGATAGTGTAAATAAGCAAGTAGATAACGTAAGTAATCTTGTAGATTTGTAGGTGTAAAGATAGACAAAGTGTATCTAGTGGTGAACAGAAAAATGGACGATGTGTAAGAGTTTGTGTGTCAGAAATTAGACATCGTAAATTTGATGTTCAGCAATATAGACACGAAAATTTAACAGTGAATATGTGGTTGATGAGGAGTGGCAAGACTTTCGTCATCGTCCTGAAGGTGGCCATCTTGTTACCTGACGACAGCACAGTTAGTGCAGAATCAAGATCTGAAGGATGGCAGGTCGCCGAGAAGCCAAATACTGGAGGTGTTGCGGCGACGAAAGACTTCGTGGAGGCGGTGTAGTGAAGGCGATGGTTCAGCCCACGTCGAGCACAGTTGAAGCTGTTGTGTCTGTTCGGGACGAACAGACTTAAGGAGGGGGCAGTGTTGCGTGTTGGCCGGGCAGCAGGCACATTACATCATGCTGGGTGGTCAGCCTTGTGAGTCAACCAGTGATGTCATGTGTTTTCGCAGCTATATCCCATCTCCCGAGAGACGTCACTGGGATTCCCCGATGACGCCAGTGCGAATACGTAACTATCAACAGTCACGAGTGAGGTAGTGTCTATTTTTAGACGACAGGTCACCATGTTTCATGGCTGATGAATATAATGAACAAAGAAATTCGAAAGTAACAGAACTGTCTGGTACTACACAATTTTTCATAACATTGTTGCTTGTTGAACTTTATGTGATTCAACAGCGAATGTTTAAATTTTATTTTACACTGTTACAACTGTTCACAGACGTATAACAAAACGTATATGAATACACAAATAATGTAAAAAAAAACTCTGTGTGTAGGTACACTACTGGAACCTAGCACACAGTTATCTTTTCCTACGATCAACTACCCACTCTTTAAACAATGTTTTTCTTTTTTACTGTGCTACTTGTATCTTAGCGCATTTTTGTTAATAATTTACTGAGTTTTTTGAAGCCACAAATTTGTATGTTTCAGTCAATAGCAACATTTTGCGACTCATAAAATGCAATGTGAGTGGCTTTAACTAAAAATGTTAGTTGCTATATTAACTTTAAAATAGCTTATTCAGAATTAATGCATACAGTATTATTTTTGTGATTAAGAGTGTGTAATTTTTTTTTTTTGGAAAATAAATATAGACTACTATTGCAAAGAGCTTACTAACATATTTAACACTTAACTTAATTAGAGGTGAGTTTCTATTTAAACATTATTTGGAACTTTATATATATATATATATATATATATATATATATATATATATATATATATATATATAATTGTTGAAATCTTGCTCCATAGCTTCGGTTTTTACGGCTTCTCGTATGCGAAATCCCCAATTCGGCCGCCTGCCACCACTCGAGTAGATTTTCGTATACGAATCTCGTGTACGAGGACGGCAGAAAGTTCAAGCATACCAACAGCGCATTTCGAGTGGTCAGTCGGGCGATTCGCATACGAACGAAAACTCGAGCATAGACCCCCAGGGGCTAGAAGTACGCGAGTATCGCAGAGTTTGGTGAGTAAAGGTTTTAATTAATTAAGATTATTTTAAAGTTCTCCCTTCTGCACCATTTTCGGGTCAGGAGTGACGACCAGTAAACTGTATGAAGCTTCACAATACAACCAAACTAAAGATGAGAAAAAAACTGCGATATGTTACTAGAAAACTCCGCTGACTAATGTCCAGGGCACTCAAAACCACCATTATTTATCCGCCGTCGGACCCTTTTCAGCGACACTCATTCTTCCCTACATCTGACAAAAAAAGCGAGAAGACAAAAATATTAACTAAGATATTTTTTCTCCGTCTCTAACCCACCAGCACTCCACGCTTATCTTGCTAATGTATTGTTCATGGTTTGTATTTTTAACCCTGATTTAATATAACATTTAAAAGTTTTGATACATTTAAGGGTTCTATCGGGAGAATAATAATTTTAGAGGCCATTGGCTGGGCATGTTATCAGTTACATTTACGTAAACATATTCTTTTGAACAGTGCGGAATTTTTTTCATTAATAACATATTTGTATGTTATTTGCTCTTTTAAAATACAAATTAACTATTGCAGGCAAATTTTTATTTACTGCAATATAACATTCACTTACAAAGGAAGTTGAATTTAAATATATTGTACCTCAAAGTTTACGTCAAATCAAAGACAGTAAAATTGTCGTTGAGCTTCAGTTGAAATAAGTACAACTTTGGAATAGTTTGTATGAAGTAATAAATCTTTTGTGGTTGCTTTCGGCATTCTTAGTGTGCCTTTAAAAGGTTGTAGGCCAGAATGAATGTAGATAGTATATAAATTAATCTTGGAGAGATAGCAAGAAGTATAATTGTTTATCTACAAAGTTCAGATTTTTAAACTGTCATGAAATATCACTTAACTCAGTACAATTGCGTATTTTTATTAAGGTTTTACAAAAACTTAACATTATTATTTTTGTGATCACACAGTACACACCAAATGCTTCTACTTATGTTACATGCCACGGCAACCAACCACAACATGAGTAATATTTTCAATTATTATCAGTTAATCGATTAATTTGATATTTTACTGCTTACTGTAATCTGTTTCATATTGCCCAGCGCGCCTCACACAGGCGAAAGTAGAAAGATTATCTTATTGTCGCGCCTTCAATCACAACATGTCGGGATGGCCTGGCCTTGCTTCTGATTGACTGTTGAAATATTTTCGTCTGAGTCGGGGACGTACTGTTGTAGGCCTGTCATGGCATTGTAAACCCACCTTGACATATGCTACCTATATTTCATCAAGTGTAACATTCGTCCTCGTACGTTGTATTCTGTAGACAGCGAGCCCTCGTAACTGGAATAGGGAAAACTAATCCTGAACTGAAGATTGCGGAAGATTTACTCTTCCGTCGGATAATTTATCAACGAAAAATAATAACTCACGTGGTTAACAAGTTTTATTTAGTATGTAGAAAAATAACTGTAATACTAGTAATTATTTTATGAACATCGCAATATTTTCAGTACTGAAACGTCTCTCCCCATAATTTATGCTGTGTTCTCTTCAACTCTTCAACTTGACTCCTGGCACGGCTCGTGGATTTTGACATAGGTAGAGCTGCATACGAGGAGGAACACTTATCCGCCAATAAAATTAGGGGGGTCCGGGGATCCTCCCCTGGAATAATTTTAACTTCAAGGTGCAAAATGGTGCTATTTTAGCAATTTTCGTGTCTAAACATTAAATATTTTTTGATAAATATATTAATATTTTTTTAAAGAAACTTTCTGTTAAGGGGCCTCTCTAGTACCTAGCAGAGGAAATCGAGTAGCGTTTCAAGCAGTTACCGCTATTCCATTTTCTCAAACAGTTAAAAACATTTGAAGGTTTTAATTCTTTTATAAAAAATTCCCAAACATAATTTTAACAAAAGTAACGTACATTTGGGTTACTGTGTTGAGCACTTGAAGTAGCAAGTAGGTGGAGAAAAACAAGGGTAGCTACGTGGAAAGTTACGCCAAGTCGAAATCACATCAGAGAGTGCTGTCCAGACATCGGATTGACATCATAGCTCAGTTGTTTTTAACGTTCAGAAGTCACAATGTTTCATGTTTACCAAAACTGCACCGTTAATTTATTGCACTATAGTTCCTAATTTTTTACACTTTTAACTTTACTACATCTCACTGTATATGAAAATAAAAATATTATGTTGAAAACATGTTTCAACTAAATGGTCACTTAACTAATGTGTGGATACCCGTTACTTGTACGTGTAGTACATTCGTCGTTCTTTTCTTAGAACAAATTTCGCAATTACTTACCTTACAGTGCTCACTTTATCGTGAACGGC
Organism: Medauroidea extradentata; assembly: GCA_003012365.1. Taxonomy (NCBI): domain Eukaryota; kingdom Metazoa; phylum Arthropoda; class Insecta; order Phasmatodea; family Phasmatidae; genus Medauroidea; species Medauroidea extradentata. The sequence continues at coordinate 14,189 of PNEQ01058549.1, read as the reverse complement.
CTATATAGGGTAAGGACCATATACAAGGAGGAAGGTTAGAGACTTGAAACAACGACTTTTATAAATATAAAGAAAGGTATTTTATACATTATTAAAACATAAAGAAACCAAAGAAAATGACCCGTAAGACCTTAAATATTAAAAGTCGTCTAAATATCTCAATAAATTCAGTAAAATAGTTGATATAGAATACTAAAGAATTATAATGGTAACTCCTCTCATTACGAAATACTCGCGTAAGGGAGGGTACATTTGTTTATGGCTTTCTGTCTCGTCTACTGCGGAATCATAAATATGACAAATTTTGAAGGTATCTGAAAAGGACGCCAAAAAAACTTTGTACTAAATAGATGGTTATTGTGGTGGCCAGACAGAAAATCAAGTTTTGATTGAAAGTTTCGTCTATGAGTTTAATATTATACTTCTCTGCCGTATGGTTAGGTAAAGTGCTTGGCTATAAAGTAGGTTCTTTTAAAATTAATAACAATATCATTTCTATTTTGCTTTGTATTTTTACGTTACAATTTACTGCAGTGATGTCGCGAAACGAGCTAGTTGAGTGATAAGTTGCGTCTGTCGTTAGCAGTGTACCGTGGCGGTGGCAGCCCGCAAGCGCGCCAAATGCCAGATACCCCCACCCCCTTCTTCTAGGTTCCTAAAACCAGGGCGCGCACTGCGCATGCGCGAGCTAGGTCAGACGGGCTGCTCGCCGCACCGCACAGCCCTGCCTAGTTCAGATCACAGAGTACACAAGTGTACACAAGGAAGAGAGACGCAACTCCTGTACTAAAATCAAATCCTTAAATTTTGCAAACAAGAGCGCATCGCCTAACAAAATGCTCCCAACCTAACAGCAGTAAATCTGAGGTGAAGCAAACATTTTTAGCTGGTATATATTGGTGACACTGCGTAGCTCCATGGAAAAACTACATTCGTGTGCCCCTTTGTTATTATTTACTTATTGTATTTGAAAAATGATTTATTGAATTCTTTGACCATCACACATTCTCGTTATAAACTATATGAACGAGGAAAGTAAACAAGTACTATCAAAATTTCCTGTACATAATTATAAATATTCCGCTGTGGCGACATACTATGCATACTTTCTTACTGCCTGTGTTTAACATAATTCAGCATCCAAAATACAAATTTGCTTTGCAACTTCACAACTCGGCACTAAAATGTTTTAATAAAATCTGCACTTGCCTCGCCATACAACATGTTAAACAATTTCCAGAAACAAATTTAAAATAACACATTTCAAACAATATTGTCTCAAGCAAGCCAGCCACGAAAAGTTCGTTAGAGCGCAGAAAGGCAACATTGGGAAGACAAATTCAACTGATTAGTGTGAAGTTTATAAATGAACTTTAAAAATAAATTATCTACATATTTTGTAGGAATATCAAGACAAAACGGCTTTGGAAGTAAAAACCTACAATGAAAAGGAACCATTAGGGCCTAAAAGTTTTGTGTTCGGGGGTTGGTGAACCCAATGTTGGCTCTTGATTTAAGAATTCATTTCTCCCACCCATATGAGTTTCGTCACCCTAGTTCAGACAACGTGTGCATAAGTAAATCTGTAAAACTTTCTTGCATTTCTCAGACTTCGCGATCGGCTGACTGTTGAGTAGGTAGTTGATATACAAATTATGTTATATAACACCAGCTGTGGAGATGAAAATTATTTATTGTAATTCCCAAATAATCAGGGAGGGCTGCAGCTCAATAGCACATGACATACCTAACAGAAAAATTTCACAGCGTATAACAATGTTGTAGGCTGTGATTTGACCACATATAAAAATAAAAAAATATATAGTTTTGTATTTTTGAATAATTGTTGAAGTTTTTTAATTTTAATTTCAAAATTCAGCATTTTTATTAATTACATTAATGACTGTACATACCTAGAGAGAATATAATACAAACTAAATGCAATTCACCATAAATTGTATGTATATCCCTTCTGAAGACCTGATTATTAAAATAAATTTGAAGTATAAATGTAACAGGGACTACATTATTTTACAAAAAGATCACATTTTCATAATTTAGTTTGGACAGCTTTATCTGTGCTCAAAAATAACGAAGTCATAACAAAGCATGGTATATATTTACTGTCTAAATTTATTTTGTCCGACATATTTTCCAAAATTAAATTGTAGTTTTGTAATAGAAAATCTAGTCAGAATGTTTTTTAATCAATCTTAATTTGTTATATTTAATGAAATTTGGAATTAATGAAAACCTATGATGAAAACATACTTTTACTTCATTGCATTCACGTAGTTTCGATAACAAGCTATCTTACTGTATAGAAGGGTATCAGTTTACTTATTATCAAAAGTACACGAATTTAAAACGAGAGTGCATGCGAAGACTCATTCATTCCGCTGAGTCGCAAAAAAAATTCATTACAGAAAGCAACACAATCACATTCAATTACTAAACTTTAGTTTTAGTTATGAAGTGTAAGAGGAATATTGGCTTATGTTCCCATGTACAGTAAGGTAAAAAAAGTGATAACATTTAACTATTAGATTTTCTACTAATTGATATTGTAAGAATGCAGTGGACACCCTTATACCCCACTCTCTATGAGGACAATAGATAACGGCCGTAGAAGGGGTGTCATTTAGGGGAGTGCAGCAAGGGGGGTGGGGGTGGTAAATGCCGCCCCCCCCCCGTCCTGGTTTTAGAATTTTAAGTGTAAAAAATATATATTTGTATTTTATTATTTAAATAATGCTAACTTAAGCACATAAAACTGAAGTTTTATTATTATCTTTATTATTAACTATAAACTTTACAAAATAAAATAAACACCAGCATTGACGGACATTATTAATTTTTCACTTTAACCATACACCTATCCTTTGCAATGGAAATCTTCCAAGATAATCCCGTTACCTAAAACCGCTGACCCACACCACTACAAAGAAGTAAGCCCCATTAGCATTCTGCCTGCTTTATATAAAATAATCGAAAAATTTGTGCATAAACAGCTAAGCGAAGCCCTATACAAACTAAATGTTCTGTACGACAAACAATCCTGATTTCGGAAAGGCCACAGTACATACATGACTATCTGATATAACAGATAAAATTTTTAGAGCAATTGATAGCTCAAACATAATAATAATAATAATAATAAAAATAATTATTATTATTTTTTAGGCGATAGTAAAACTTTGTGCTCCAGAGTGCATCCCGAACCGCTGTACCAGGATCATGAAATTTTTTGTGTGGTTTCCCATCAGGTCGTAGGAGAGCACTAAGAAGGGATTTTTCTAAATTTGACCTCAAAGTGGGTGAAAAGGGGTGAAATGTATTTCCGAAAAGACGCCGATGGAGCTCGAACCCGACGGCCTATCATCATGATTTTTACTTTAATAGGACAAACATAAAAATGCATATTAGCCAACATTTAAGGATTTTTCGAAATTCAACATTTAAGGGGTGAAGAGACCTTAAATATATTTCCGATTAACTAATGATATCTATCAAATCCTTCGAAATAGAGAGTTCGTATTCACTTCAAAATGTTGCTTACATAAATGCCCTAAAAGCAGTTTTAGGATTTTTTGAAATTCGACCCCCAAACAGTAAAAAGGGACAAAATGTGTTTTTAAGAATCGTCTATATATCACTGGAAAGCAGTTGGCTATCGTCGTGATTTTTACTTCGAATTGTTACATATACAAATGTTTATGACAAGACTCCAAGACGTTTTGAAACTCTTTAATTATGGGGGTGAAACTACGTGAAATGTAATTTCGATTATTCCTCTATATCTATCGAACCAATTGAGATATCTAAGTGCTCTTTGCATTAGATTGATGCTTTTGTAAACATCACAAATACCATTAATATATTTTTTCCGAATTCTGCCCCAAAGAGGTGAAAATAAAGAGTAAAATGTGTTTTTGATTCACAATCAATATATATTGATCCCATTGATTTTTTATGTTACGACGTGATTTTTGTTTAATATTGAAGCTTACTCAAATACCTGAAAATAAATTTCACGAATTTTCAAAATCTGCCACCTAAGGAGGTGAAAAGGGGTGAAAAGTGCTGAAATGTGTTTTTAATTAATCGTAGACATGTCTTGAACCCAGCGGGCTATTGTCGAGTTTTTCACGTTTAAGAGACACCAGTAAAGTAGTCTAAAATGTGATTCAATGTTTTTTTTCTCGAAAGGTGGTGAAAAGACCCGGAATGTGTTTTAGATAAATCTTCGATATAAATCGAACTCATCGAGATATACAGTTTACTTTTGCTTCATGATGATGATTATTAGGTAAATGGCCGCAGAAACGTTGCAAGGTTTTTCTAAATTCGAACTCCCAGTACTGTACAGGGTTTAGGCCTATATGTGATTTTTAATTAATGATCGATTTTGCTTTGACTGAACGAGCTATTGTCATGATTTTCACTTTACTTGGATACTAGAACAAATATTTAGGGTGTGAAATTAAGATTTTTCGAAATTCGACATCTAAAGGGGCGAAAAGGCATAAGGATTGTTTTCTATCAGTCGATGATTCTTATCTGACCAGTTGAGATATTTAGGTTCTGTTTGCGTCAGAATGATGCTTATGTAAGTATTAGAAAAAAAGTAATGCAAGTTTTTTATTTTATAAGATAACTTAGAAGAAAACTTTGTTTGTACACTTTTAAGGCAGACGATCTGAAAGCAAGCACGACCAGCGAGAAACAAATTTTACATGGGAGTTTCGTCCTACAATTCGAGATGTTTAGTTGTACTATCTCTACAAGCCTAGGAAACTAATATATATTATTTTAAATTTTGTTTTCATGAATAATTTTGACGTTATGTCGTGCAGTGTTCGTAGCTTCGGTACATGTTTCCAAGGTTCTTGGCTCAAATTCCATTACAGTTTTGCAGATGTGCAATTCTGATACACATAATGCAAATCAGATTAAATCAGTGCAATTAGGTGCAGTCATACAAAAGTGGTAAAAATGTATTATGCAGCCCACTATCCACAAAAGTTCCTCGATAGCGTCATACCACATAGGCCTATACCATCTCACTAACCTCAAGATTGGGGCACCAAACAAGTTTGTATTTCTGCATTATCGCGCCAAAACTGCCTAACGACACTTAACTTCAAGAGAATGTTTTGAAAAACAAGTGTGTTATTGAGGGCTGCATCACCAATGGTCGTGTTCGGGGGAAATCAGTCTCCATACTGCGTAAACTACGTATTTTATTAGATTACCCTCCTACATTATGAGTCTGTAACTATCCCAGAACGTCAAGTTTGCTGTGACTATAAATAAGGCCCAGGCGAAGTCGCTGTTAGTGGCAGAAACAAATTTAAGACTGCTTTTCGTGTGAACAGCTATAGCTACTTATCCTACAGCAGAGTTATCTCGACTAGCAGCTTTCTTATTCTAACGCTTGATGACTGAACTACCTATCTGGTGTACAAAGAGGTTTTTCAGTTAAAGCAAATATTATCTGATCTGAGTAACACACGTGAGCAAAGCCACGGGCGCACTGCTAGTTTTAGATAAAGCAGGCAGAATGCTAATGAGGCGTAGAACTTTGTATGTCATGTGGGTCTGGGTTTTAGGTAACGTTAAAATACGTTAACGCTCATCCCAGATTTTTAACACTTCAGTATTAAAACCTAAAAGCACTATCGTTTACCAGCTCCTTTGTCGGTTATGTGTTGTCGTTTGTTTACGTCAGGGTAGACTTGTAATATTCATATGTCGCCGTCTTAATTTGTGAAATCTATTTACTTACCTTTTCATGTTTATCCAATGTGTTTTTTCAAGGATAATTACATCTTGTAACTTTGTTAACCTTGTACCAGAGATCATTGACAAAAATGCGAGTTGCAAGGAATATTAACGAAATACTGGTTAACACATCGAGCGCTCCAAAAAAAATTCAAACTAAACTTTTCAGCAATCTAAAACCATTCAGTCAAACTACATAAAAATTTTTGTGCCATATTTGTGAACTGTCTTGCCGAAATGTAATACGTAAATTAATTAATTTTTTAAAAATTACCTAACAATATTCTGATCACTATTGGCTGAAAAATGCAGTGCTAAATGTAGTAAGCGTGAAACTTTTTATATTTTCGAGATAGATGTATATCAGCGGACAAAAGAAAGAGGAAACTCAAAATTTAATTTTTATGCCCCCCTCAAAAGTTTGGGGATACAATATTTTTGGCGGCAGGTAAAATACAGATCATTTCAGACATGCATGTTCGCTATCGGCGATCCGACCACAACTTGTCTTTGATTTATATATACTGCAGTTGCCATGTTAATTTCAATTCTGGCAGGGCCACGTCTTGAGTGGGGCATTTGCCCCGGGCCGCTTATTCTAGGGGCCTTACTTTTTCGATTAAAAATATAAAATATATACATAACTTGAAGTGATAGGGATTTTCTAAAGCTCCCATTAAACCACATTGGTATCTGTGAAATAAACATTTTAGGTGTAAAGTGCATGTAAAGACAATGACCTTGATATTCAGAATTGTCAAGGTCAGAGCTGTGACAACGTATCTGACATGTGTTACAGGCATTTAGTAATTCGCCGGTATTTTGGGGTAAATAGTGAATAAACCCTGTGTTTCTGGACAGGGGCTCTCTCTCTCTCTGGTTGAGAGAAGCGACATCTTGGTGACGCCAGGAAAGGGTTGTCGAAAGCCATCCATCAGCTCATGACATAAAGATGGGGGGTAAGACTGACTCTCTGGACTGTGAAGAATGCCCGAGCAGAACTTATGTATTGTCTTGTGTGAGAAGGAGAGAAGGAGACTAGACTCCACGTGGCGTAACTGACTCTCAGCTCAACCACACCCCCCTGCCTTTACAAACACAAAACAAGCAGCGCCACACCAAGGGGAAATGAACGGCCAATCAGAGGCCGAGCTGTGCACACAATAAAAAAAAATATTAATTCATGTAACAGGTTTTAATTTAAATTTTGTGAGAAGTGCACGTTAACTGTATGCTGTAAATAATTATGTAATATTAAGTAAAAGAAAATAAAGTAGAAATAAATGACGGTGCAGTCAGGAGCTGGAGAGGCGAAGCTAGGGGGCGTGGCCAATGCGAGAATAAGAGCACACCAATTGATTGGCGAGTTTAGGCGCGCAGAGGTGTGAGTCGCCAGCAGATACGCGCTTTTTAAGGAGGGACTCGGTCTTGAGAGCCCGATGTGGACAGACGCGGGACGACGACATAGGGTAGCCTAAATTGAGCTGGAAGTAATTGTTCAGTATTAAGGATACTCCATGTTAGGAGCCCGATATGGGCAGACGCGGAAGCTTAAGTTTAGTCTGTGTATTTTCGTGCACTGGCGATGTTTCACATGGAAGATAGTGGGGAGCAGGGGATGGTAAACACTGGTTCGGTCGCTACCGCTTGGGGTGCATAACGTCATGAATGACGGTGGGTGACTACAGCGCTCTAACGTGCGATTAACCAACTAAGACGATACAAAGCGTTATAGCAGCACACTGCAGCGGGGGATTAATCGAGCTTCTCCTCAAACACGTAGAGTTTCTCCTAGACTTCTACATAGTAGATATATTCAAAGCTGCTTCGCTGGCTGGTTGGTCTCCTTGCGAGAACGCCAACAGAGAGAGAGAGAGAGCCGACGACGCTGAGGTTGTGGGCGTTCGGTTCTCCATGACGATCATGACGCTCATGCATTGGGTTTGGTTTGTGGTTCGGAACTTGTCTCGTCCATCCATAAGTCTCTATCATAGTTGTCAGCTTGATGGCTCTTTGTGACGTGCTGACATGTTCTGGCCCCATGTTGTGCGCCAAGAAGTTTTGTAGATTGTCGCCGTCGCAGACATTGCCTCAATGCACTAGGTGTTGGTAGATAATCTCGTGGAGTGTTAGTAATACAAATCTCTAAAATGTCTCTAATTCAGAAAATAATTCAAAAGATAAACCAAATAAAAGTGAAAAAATTATTCCAAAATAAGAAATTTGTAAAATAGAAAACAGTCAATCATATAAAAAAATCACGAAAGAATTACAGTACATATAGAAGCAGCAAACAAAATAAACAAAATTGAAAATGAATATAATCAATAATATTATTTTTTTTTTCTCTGTCTCTTAATCAAGATACGTATATTTTTGTTTGTAAAAATTTAATCATGCTAACTTAATCAAATGTAAGGATGTATACGGCGGCAGGGGCGTCATTTAGGGTAGGGGGGTGGAGGACAATTGCCGCCTCCCCTGGATTTAGAATTCTAAGTACTGTATATACAAATATATATTTTGTGGTTAAAATAATGCTAACCTTAGCACATAAAATTGAAGTTTTAATATTAAAGTTACTTTTTATACATACTTAATTAATAAAAAAGATGCAAAAAGGTCACTGTCGCAGAAAAAAATTTTTTAACGGTTACGGCAAGATAAAAGTAGTAAATTTTTATGGGTGAATTTTATGTGAATTATATTGTGCTTGGACTCATTTTAAAGATCGTTTGTATTTGAACAACTTTTCTAAGTAACTTTTTCTTATATTTTGCTTCATTTCGATTTTGAAAATTTTAAGTAGGCTCTGAGCTCGCCTCCTTTGGAATGGGATTTATCTCGCAGGCAAGTCAGAGTTCAAACACTTGGAGGCACGTACAGAGACGTGCCAGTATGCAACTTAGTCAGCAGCCCATTAGGTTTTCGTAATTTTTGTTTTAATAAATGTCAATAGACCATCGTGTTTAAACAAGTTGGATCCTTATGTATCACTCCGCCGCTCGGCCGAGTAAGTCCGAGTGTTCGCTGAGGAAAGTCAGTCGTGATCCATCGGAGCTAGTGAGAGGTCGTACAGAGATGACCAGTTAAGTCGTGGTCAGTTGGAGCTTGCAAACAGCCGTCATACTCGGAGCTTGTAAACAGTCGCCGGGAGACGGCTGGCTAAGTTGCGATCAGTTGGGGCGTCATGACGGGAGTAGGAGGATGTGTTTGGCGCTGGAGAGTGGCTGTGAAGCCTAGAGGGCGGATTCGCCAGTAAAGTGGGCAGTATTGCGCTATACGTTTCTTATTTTTTCCTTTTACCAAGTTTGATATACTCAAGTAGGTAGGCGCACTATACAGAGCACATGTGAACATAGCGGTATTACGACGTCGGGGGAAAGTTGTTATTTGTATCCTGTAGTTCTTTTCTTTGAGCAAACCAAGGCATATAACAGCTGAGGAGAAACCTGGGCGAACACTCATGACTTTGTCCTTTCGAGCACCGGTATCACTTATTCCCTTTCACATTTTAAGTTGATAAAGTCACTGGAATGAATTAAGTACATACTTTAACGAGGACTGTGCTATGTACTTCTGCTGAACTGTCAATAAAAGAAACCAAAGATTTTATAATTTTTTCGTTGTGCTCTCTACGCTAACCGTTAGGTGAACACCTCAGGCTATCCGGGCATGTAAAAATAAAAATCAAATTTCTGGAGTAGCCACCACTAATAGAAAGTGGCTCCAAGGGATAAGAAGCAGTTCTAGAAACTTTTTTTTTTTTTTTGTCGTCGTCCTGCCCACTGCATCGTGTAATAACAACGGCAGAGAGTTATGACGACAGCACCCAGCCCCCCCTTTTTTTTTACAAAATATATGAGTATGAAAAAAAAGAAAAGAGTAAGAAAAGGTTACCCATTAAATATTACAAAAAATAAAACTAACAAACACGTTAATTTATTATATATTAAAAATGAAAATAATGATCAGATCATTATTCTAGGATAAATGATCATTCACGACTTGTTGGATCACAAATTATTGCAATTATAGCTATTATAACACATTTATTGTGAAGATATGTTAAATAAACATGACAATGACTGTAAAAATCACAACACTGTTCAAATAACATTACCAGCTGAAGAAATATATGCAGATTTTGAATTCAAAATTTATAAAAAAAAAAAAAAATATATATATATATATGTATATGCTACTTGTGATTCAAATCCCAAAATTTCATACACAAAAAAGATCAAATACATGAACCAAATAGTTTCTCTCATTATATAAAATATGAAAATGGTGAGTACAAATATCCAGTACATTATGAAGAAAAAAATGCATCCAGCATTTTCGTAAAAATGTAAATTGGAGAATAAAAATTTTTAAAAATGATTATGAAAATGTAATACCAATGATTCTTTTAACTAATGGCAGCAACACATTACCACATTTGTGAAGAATCATTACATACCATTAAAGAAGGTGAAATAGTAATAGATTCAGTAATGAATCATGATCATTTAAGGGCGTTCAAGTGGAAAAAAATCATAATTTTATATTTGTATAAAATAGGGTTAATTTCGTAGACATCTGTTCCGTCGAACGTACACGGCGTAAACACGTCCGTACGCACCGATAACACCACACGTTTTTTTAACTATGGCTAGGTCGCCATCTTGCCCGATAGACTCTTCGAGCCCACAAGAGGAGAAAAAAAAAACAAAGCTAAGTTCCGGGTAAGAGTCACCCAAGAGATAGTCAATAAAGTTCAGTTCACAAATAACAACAACAACCTAAGTACAAAGTTGACAGGTCCCAACAACATCGTTTGAGAGTACATTTTCCTCTTACGGAAAAAGTTTAGCTAAGCCAGTTTTTCCATAATGTCAGTTGAAAGTTAAAATTTACAAATTTTTACTTCATACAAAACTTGAAAACCAGTACACATAATGAAATGGAAAAAATTACATCAAAATGATATGCTACGGTCTACAGCTTGAAGCATATAAAAACACTTTACAAATTTCATTTGTATTAAAAAAATTCTAAAAGTAATAAAAATTAGCAAATTTTTAGGTAGTACAAACATTTTTTGTATGCAACAAGCCGTAGACCGTGACATGTAGTTTTAATGTGATTTTTCACAGTTCATTGTTTACTGGTTTTCAAGTTTTGAATGAAGTAAATATTTGCAAATTCTCACTTAAAAGTGACATTATGGGTAAACTGGCTGTGCTAATTCATTTTTGCTAGAGGAAAATGTACTCTAGAGTAACATCTACAAAACTGACTATTTCATACAAATATAAAATTGTAATTTTTGCCCCACTTGAACACTCTTAACTGAGTAATATAGCAGAGCAGCACATAATACATGTAACTTAAATTATCAAAAATCAAGTTTTATTCCTGTATATATACAGCTGATTTATCTGGCTATTACACACATTTATTTATAAAATATCTGGTAAACTATGAACACAAAAATAGAATTGATCTAATACCAAATAAAGAAGAAAAATATATTTCATTCACAAAATAGGTAAACGACGGTGCAAAATTAAGATTTATTGATACATTTAAATTTATATCGTCTAGTATTGATACACTATCTAAAAATCTCAACAAATATTTTGAATGTGAACAACTTGATTTGGTTACAAAAAAGGTATTCATCCCTAAGATTAAATGGATTCTGAAGAAAAATTCAACAAAACTGAATAACCATAAAAAATGCATTTTATACCAACCTTAATAAATTTTATATTTCAGACAAAGATTATGAAGAGACAGAGCAGAAAAAATTGCTCACGGTGTGCACTCGGCGAGTGCGACTTGCAAATGGAATAATAAAGTCCGAATGCTCTTGCTGCAAGTTCTGGCATATGCTATAAGTACATCATTCAATTCATGTTCTTATTGTTTATATTTGTTTACTCTTGATGGATCTTGTCTTGTAGGATGAACTGTAGATAAAATTGGCCATAGGAAACATTTTTGATCATTACTTTGTTTGTTATTGTTTAGCTTTAATAATTTGTTGAAGTACAAGATGTTCCACTTAATGGATTACGGTATATTTATTTATTCTTAATTCTGATTCGAGTATTTCATTTAGTACCCAATTAGATGCCTTTCCCTCAAATTCTTGCAATTCAGATAACATTGGTTTAAATACTTCGCTCTTAATATTCACCTAAATCAGTTGTTTTTAAAATAATTTCAATTTTAATTATAAAGGATGTTTCTTGATTTTCTTCATCATTATGAAATCCTCTCTCAAATTCAGCTGAATAATGAAAATTTACTTTTAAATTATTTTTCTCCAGTTGCTTTTATTTTATTTATTACAATTTGTTTTCTACCTTCAATTATTAAGGATATATTTCGTCATCTATGGGAGTAATATTCCAACAGAATTTATGTCATTTACTTTTTGCAATTTTATTGATAGTGGTTGGATTGAAAATATGTAAAAATTGAGTGATTTTACATACATTTGGACGATGATTTTTTTTTTATCAAATTTAGAACATAAAAAAATGTTGTGTTCAAACGTACATGTATACACTTCTTGAATATGGGATCAACACCTATTTCATTACATTTTCTGGTCCTTTATATCAAAAGGTTCTGTACTGTTTTTTTGTCCAATTTGTTTGGCTAGGTTTCTGTTAAAGGCTGAATACAAATTTTTCAGAACAGCTCTACAATGAAGCCCAAATTGCTTGGCTCAACAAATATTCTTGCTAATTCAGGTGCTAAGTATCTCCTTAAATATTAATCTACTATTTGAACTCAACAAACATTTACTATGTTTGCATAATTTCTTTAGTTGGAACATTAAATGTCTTGGTGGAGGAATAACAATTAACGCTGTATATTTTATTGAATTAAAAAAGTATTCTTATTCATGCAGATAGTTTCATAAGTTTTTTATAAACTAAGTTATACCAGGCTAAATACAATATGTTTATTCTAAATATCTATTGGTTGTATAAAACTTCTATAATCACTGATCAATTTACTGTACCAGTATTAAACTCACAATATAAATGTACATTTTACAAATGTACCAAGGCATTTAAAACACTGTTTTTACTGTAAATAATTCCGACAGCTTAAAGCCAAAATGATGCACGAAAAACAACACACATACAAACCAGTAACTTTAATCATTTTCACTGCACAAAAAACAGCTATTATCAGCATACACAAAACATTACATAATTTCAGAAATCTACCACTTTACAAAGCCATTTATTACACTCGGAACACTGTGATTTATTACAATACTGTAACAGTCTGGCCGTTATTTCCAGGGAAAAAAATTCATACTTTCCATTATACACTACTACTCAGCTGTTGTTTTTCCACAAGAAAGAAAATTTAAAAAATATGACCTGTTAGAGAATGACTGCATAGGAAAATTCTTAATTGCAACCACCAAATTCACTGTAGTCGTATTACAGCATGAGTACTAATGTATCACTTTATTTTTATCACTGTTTTTAATTCTTGGTGGAATATTAAAATGCAACCAGAACCAACAAATTTTGATTTAATACCCCCCTAACAAAATTAAAAATTATGTTTTTTGTACAGAAATCACAAGCAAAAATTGAGTAAGATATGTAGCCATGTTCAAACATCAAAATTACCTACTGTCACATTAGCTATATAGGCATCTTGCATGTTGTACTGCAAGGTATATTGTGATTGTAAATGAGAATTAAAATTCTCAGAGAACAAAATAAAATGAGACTTAACCTTTTGTTGACAATCCATCTGCACAAAAATTTACAAAGAATTTTTATGAGGCACAACATATGTGCCAAACCAAACTTGCTACAACGGTTGATGATAAAATAACTTCAGCCAATCAAATGAGCTTTAGTGTAAATACATATACTAAACTGATTTCCACCACTGTTCAGACACAAAGACTTTCTATAAAAAATAAAAAAAATATGAAACTGAACATAAATTCTAGTATAACGTGATGCAAAAATTTTATGTGGCATAATGAATTTTTAAAACAAAACAAAAAAATTATGCCACCAGCCATTATATACTTATCTAGTCATCTGATTTTGTAGTTGTTTAAGCAAATACACTAAACCCCCGATTTTACGAACCCTGGATTTAACGAAGGTAGCGATTCTACGAATACAATCTCAGGAACCCTCAAAAAATTACAAAATTATGTGACAAAAAATTGTAAGGAATTACGTTGACAATGAATAAAACATACTGTATCTAATTCACGGCATTAAAATATGAATTGTAGAGTTGCAGTTATTACTTGGTAAGTCACAATATTAAAAATAAAACAAAAATAGCGAAAATCCGTTAAAAAATGCGGCAGTGACAGTTCGAAAACCGCGCGGCGCCGCTTCCTGCGCCAAGCC